>CAAKHB010007532.1:802980-813301 GCA_901007665.1 Aeoliscus strigatus | reverse complement strand
ATTCACGTCGTTCATTCGCCAATTAGTGATAATGTACTTTGCCCCGATTACATAAGTTTACAATCTAAATACTACAGCTGCTTTCATCAGATGTTAACCAGCTCATTTAGAACTCAAACACACACACACACACACTACACACACACACACACACAGCTTGCAGCAGATTGCTACAATAGTGCCATAAATCGTAATGGCTAGACTCACCTTGGTTAAACAAAGTCTTATCTGCAGGTCGCGTGCTCTCTGTTCAAACATGCTCAGAGTTCCTACATGAATAAACACTGACTCCCGGCTCACATCCAACCCTGCAGGTCAAACAGCAGTGCCCCAGGAGGGTCTTTGGCTCCATGTCTTGACTTGTCTGCTGTCTCTGTGTTGTCACATCTCCAGGCTCCTTCCATCTGATCAGGATGCTGTTGGATGAGTACATCTTGTTAGCTCTGGAGACGCAGTTTAACAACGACAAGGAGCAGGACCTTCAGAACCTCCTGGACAAATACATGAAAAATGCAGGTATCAGGAAACACACACAAAGAAATCCTGTTCCAACCTACATAGTTTACGATGTATACATGACACTAATTAGGATGTGAACCTACCGCTGATGCTCTCTGTCTTTAAACACACTGTTATAAAAGGAAACTTACACGAGACATATTTCATTAGTTATGAGCAAAAACAATAAATACAATACAATCTGTTAAATGCTTCCTATATTTTTAACAAATACACACACACCACTGCTTTCTGACAGTGCAGCCACAAAACTCCCAGAGCTGTGGGAGAAGAGCCTCTTGTAGAACAATATATACCAACTTTTATATTGTCCACTGTCGAGGCTCATTTTCACATACAGGAATACATCTCATGATGATCTTATTCTTTAATGAATCAGTTTCTAAAGGGAACAATACAAACAGGTCAACAGTTTAATATATGTAAGAGAAGAAGCTGTTAGTGGAGCTTCTTTGTCACTTCCAGATGCCAGTAAAGCAGCGTTTCTGGCGTCTCCCAGTTCCTGCTTCCTGGCCAATCGTAACAAGTCCACTGCTGCTGACCAATCAGTGAAGAATGAGTCTCTGGAGGAAAACACCTACATGTCCTTGTCAGCCAATCAGCAGCAGGGTCTGGAGATGAGCGCCGTCGTCTACCAGATGACAGATTCTGTCGGCTTCACCATTTCAGGTCAAACGCCTCCAAATCCATGTCGCTGTGGGTTCTTTCTTTTTCCAACAGCAGTTTAACACAGATGTGTTCCGGCACACAGGCGGACACATGGACTTCTCTCAGGTCTCCGCTCCGCTCATGACGCCCCCCATCTCTCCAGCAGCGTTGCACCGAGGCTCCGTTATCAACCAGGGCCCAATGGCAGGGAGACCCCTGACATCCTCTTCCTCCCTGTCCTGTCACGCCTCCTCCTCGTCCTCCTCCTCCCACCTCTCCTCACTGAGCTCTATGACACAGCCCAGTCCCTGCTCCTCCTTCCAGGAGACCCTGTACAACTGCTTACCTCAGAGCACCACTTGTTTCCCACCAGCCAGCGGCTCATTGACCTCCAGCTACCAGCCTGCATTCAGGTCATCTTCACCAGACCTCTGGGCACAATACATAAATGGATGGTTGTCTGTGATGAGCTGGTGACTCGTCCAGGATGTACCCTGACGTTCACTGTTCTGTTCATCTGTGTTGTTATCGTCTGATGACGTGTGTTACCTGTGTTCAGGCCTCAGACTCAGAACCCGACGTCCGTTCAGACGTCCCTGGCCTATCACCTCTCCCGGTACCCGTCTTTCACGGACCAGAACCAGACCAAAGACGTGTTCTACAGCAGCGGCCATCATTACTCCCCAAACTGCTCTTCCACACACTTTGCTCCTGCAGGCCGACCCACGTCCAGCTACAGTTCAGCCTCGAATCCGGTTCAGAGTGAACCGGCGCTGGACGCTCCGATGCTGGACTCAGCGGAGGGGTTTGGCTTTGTGGGGCTGAACCCTTCTAGTGCCGGGTGTCAGGGACAGACATACTCTGGCACCAGACAAAGTGGTAACCACTTTAAAAAGTCACTTTAACCCTTTAACACCAACGGTATTTGCAGAAAAAAACGGGGAACGGGAGAACGTTGCTGTCCAAGTTGCTGTCATTACGGTAATGACTCTCAGCGACTCTCAGCAACAGCGAATGGGATTATTGTCATGACAGCAACATGGCTCAGCACTAACCTTTCAACGTTTTCTCAGCACAAATAGTCACGGTACTCCAAAGTATCCTAGTGTGAATGTATCATCCGTGATACAGTCGGTGTTAAAGCGTTCAACTCAGCGACACCATCTGACCTATAGTTTGTTGTGTGTTTTAGATGACAAATGTCTGCAAATAGAAACACAATATGAACCTGAAAGTGATGACTCAACCTGTGAAACACAATAACGCAATCTTTCCTCCTCTGCTTAGGTTACTATGGCAACAGCAGTTACCTGGACAGCCAGCGGATGACATCACTGGTTGACCAGCATGTGTCTGTCATCAGCAGCATCGGCAGTCTCCGCTCTTTCCCTCCAGCGTATTCTGAAATCCACGATCCGCTCAACATCCTGGATGAACCCGGAAGAAAAGCAGCAGGAACGTTCTTCGCAGACGCTGAAAGTGGAGCAGGTGACTGACGAGCTGATTGAAGACGACAGAATAGCATTCATTTCTTTTGTGGTTTTAACACTACTTCACTGATTGGTACAAATGGCTATCACCCTTTTAAGATAACCCCCCCCCCCCATTGTTTGTTAGTAAACATGACCAAAGAAAAGAGTTTGATCTTCCTGTTTTGTTTCCGTCCAGACCATTCCCTCCCCTCACCGGGATCTGTTCCCTGCATGTATGGAGTTCCCCCTCCCTTCACGCCCCAGGACGTCCTGCTCTCCCAGCAGCGGGTGTCCTCATCCACAGATGTGCAGGACCTGGTGTCCTCGCTGCCTCCCATCAACACGGTCTTCATGGGCACAGGCGGAGTGCAGTGACGAGAAAAACAGCCCTTACGTTTGGAGTCCGGCTGACGGTCACCATGGAGACCCCAGTGAACTACTTACTTACAGCTACTTACAGTGATGGCCTGAGTACAACTCATTTGATGCTGGACAACTCTTTTTTTTTTCCTTCATTTTTTTGAAAAACTTGAAAATATGGTCGACATATGGTCATCCAAACTTTTTACAGTCTGAACCTTCTGGAACGCCAGCAGCTCCCAGACAGTACTCTATCTTTGTTGGTGGGAACGTACATCAGAATATTTATTTTTAAAAAAGCTACAGTTCTATCTATTCTAATATATTTAAGACAAAGAGTCAAAGATGACGATAGAAAATATGGATTCTGACGCTTGAAAGAATGTTCTCACTCAGCTAGGCTAGCTTCAGCCAGGGATCTTATTTGTCTTTTTTTTTTTTCAACCTCGGTTGAAGATGCACACATCAACGATCTTGTTCGTGGATGTGTGACACAACACCACGAATGACACAACACCACTTGTCTCTGCTGTATGTTCGATGTCTGACAGCTTCTTCTGTTGGATTTTTTTTTTCTATAAATAAAATATTTTCAGTCAGGATCTGTTCTTCAATCTAAGATCTATGCATATTACTGGAAGATTGTACAGTCAGATTTGCTGCCGCTCGGATGGATCAAAAAAGGTAGAATGTTCCGGCATAGACTAGTTTCGTGTTTCTCTCAAACCAAAAAAAAAAAAAAAAAAAAACAGGTGCTAACTGCTCATCAAGCCTCCATCATCACACATGTATGTGTTGATAGAACCTTTCATATCTGCAGCAGACAACTGCCGTCCACTGCAGACAGGATATGAAATAAAAAGGCTCCAGTGGCTGCGGTTACGTGTACCGTGATTAAAACACACACTCGTGTTGTTTCTAGCTGCATCTTCATGCCCTTCGTGCCCACTACTCTCAGAGAACGGTGTGTGTCTGCAGCACGTTGTCAATGATAAACTCAGAACGAATCCTTATCTGGTCGGATGTGATCCTCGTGTCACACGCGTAGATTAAAGGCTCTAACAACCGAACACCTGGATGTTTTTATTTGCAGTGATTGGGTTTCTCCACACACAAAGGGAGACAGATGTGACACAATAAAACCATCTTTTTCATCAGGAGCATTCAGTTGTTTTTAATGTACCTTTACAACTTGGACCAAACGGATGGAAACTGATGGCTCTGCTAAATAAAAGATGATCTAAACATAGACAATTCACTTTTTAAATGTCTTTTGTAGACGTTTTGTGAAAATGTTTGTTTCAACATTTCTAAGACCTTTTGAAGACTGTTTTTCAATTCAGTGTTAAAACGTCATAATCTGTTTAATAAGTTTAAGTTTGCCACTAGTGAACATGAATCAGTTATTCACACAGTAGTAGTGTATGATTTGGCACAAAGCAAAACACACACACACACACACACACACAAACATTATTTATACTGAATAAAAGCATGCGCACATATGTGGTACTGAGACACTGAGATGAAACATTCAATAAAACCTGAACAGGACTGTGACGCTACTCCTCTCTCCTCCCTCCTGATTGGTTTGCATACGTTATCTGCTCGGGGGGGAAAAATCCATTTCAGGTGCTCATCCAGCGACGGAGGGACAGATGGTGGCATATGTAATGATTACAGAATCCCCACGTTAAAATACTTTAATTACTAAGTCAATAATGCCTGCAACAATTGCCAGACCTTTAGTGTAAAAACAACAGAAGGCGGAAGACAAACTCTGGGCCAATGTTTAACCAGAACTTCACATTAAAGCTGATCGACGCAGTCTCTCTCTCTCCCTCTCTCCCTCTCACTCTCTCAGTTTTAGCTTTGGTACCAATACGTCTGTCCTCATACAAAGTAGATGTCTGTAGGACAGGGAATCTTAATGACATATATAGTTGCGGTCTCAATCATTGTGGGTAAAATACAAAAAAAAAAAAAAAATCAAGCCGGAGAAAAGAAGACAATGTGTTGACTGGCAGCTACAATGGATGGATTAACCTCTGAGAGATGAATGATGGACAGAGAACAGCTGTTAACAAACAGGACCATTCCATTCACAGACCTGCAGATCCCAGGTGGAACACTCAGGGTGTCTGAAGATCAGAGCAACATGAAACCAATTCACCCTGAGTGACAACTGTTTTGGTCTAATATCACTGAAAGACGTCACAATCATCAGTCTCCAGCTGCATAGCTGCTCCTGTGGATGACTTCAGCCAATAGGTGTCACCAGAGCACTCGTACAGGACGTGGATCATGATAACAGGAGGTCTCATAGTAATACTAGTTCAGATGTACTGTCATTACACATCCATGTATATGTGGGTGCACCACACACACAACAAACCTGTGCAGGTTAACAGCCTCAATGTTCCATCACATCGCTTCATTCAGTCTCATTTGATGTTTAGATGATGGAGAAGATTCAGACTGCAGTTTAAAACCTGCTGGAGATGATCAGGGTACGTTTCACAAAGCAGGTTTAATGGAACCTGATGACGTGAATTCACTCAACCTGCTTTTTTTTTAGATGTTTAGATGTGTCGAGAGGCCTCACATCACTGTCTATAGGAAAAGCACTTCTGCAGCATTTACATATGTAAATTTAATACTCACGTACGTACGGTCTGATTATTTCATAACTGCAAAGAAATAAACTAACACCAGAAACCCACTGCAGTGGACCAGACCTCCATTAGAGAGAAAAGCCCTGGTTAAACCTTCCTACAGGAGCCTGGATTGAATTCTCTGTGTGAGTCTGTGTGAGCTGTGTATTCAGGGTGGAGAGGACAGACTCAGACAAAAGTTGATTGATTTGCCTTTAATGAAAATATGAAAGTGTGCTTCAGAGCAGCACAGCCAAGGTCACCACTCACAAAAAATTAACTGAAATTTAGCGTCTGCAAAACGTTTCAGTGCTCTATTGATTTTAAGGGCTCGTGATGTTTGCTGAGGTGACCCAGCAGCAGATATATCTATATAAGTCATTATTCTGTGGAGAAATATAACTTCCTGTGACATTTATTGGTCTGTTTCTTTCATGGTCTTTTATTATCAGGTCTGCTGCTAAAAATGGACCTCCCAAATTATTAACCAATCACAATCTCACTTTCAGGTTTGTATGAGAAGACCTAGTATTAGAGGTACGGTAGTTGTAAACACACACCGGGTTCTACCAGGAACCCTTGGTCCTGACAACTTCAGAACTGGAAAATAACAAATAAAAGACAGTAATCCTGAGGCAACATCTTATCTGCCTCTTCCTCATCACCGGCCGCATTAGAATTAACATGCAGCTGTTATTCATTTGTGCCCAACTTTGATTATTATGTCTGTTTATTTGAAATGTTGGGATGCCCTCTAGTGGACAGAACGTACAACACCTGTGTATAGTGCATAATAATAATAATTATGGTAATAATTATGCACTATGTACATAATGCGTATAGAAGAAAATGATGATTGACTGTAAGAATATTTCATAACAATAATCATTAATATATAATATATATATAATATAATAATATAATATAATATAATCATTCCATATTAAGGTCCATTCGTACATCAGCCATTGGAATCTTTTCTGTTGTATAGAACCGAACCAACAGAAGCAAACGTAAACACTAAACCCTTCTTGGCTTTCCCTAAATCCAAATCCGCCGACCTACACGACTGGTGATCGCCTCACAATGTTTCATTTCAGCGCGGCTCCGGTCCTCCATCGTTGTAACAACAAACTGACAAACAACAGCTGATGTTCCTGCCGTCATTAGAGCAGCCGTGAAGCGGAGTGAGACTGTGAGTTACAAGTCCCAGCGCTGTCACACTGAACATCAACACTCACGGAACGACGCGATAAACTGTTGTATAAAAGCAAATAATAAGTGAAAGAATGCTGGAGTGGAATTGTGAGTCCAGGCGCAATTTTTCATCTCACACATGCATAAAAACATTCCTACTGTAGAGAAGGAACAGCCCATTCAGGCCCTCATAGAAAAGATTGCATAAAAGACTTTATTGGCTTCTGTTTATCAGACTTTTGTGACTTGGCTCACCTTGGCACGACCAACAGATATTAATAAGACTCCTAAATATGTCCTCAGCTATGCCTCAATAGCTGCTTCAGTCACGTCAGAGTTGAATTTTAATTTCCAGTTTTCAAATGCGGGCACTCTACTCTGAGACCTTCTCTGATTTCTGTTGTTTCGCATTTACAGCCTTTAATTAATTTTTAACAAGCTTCTTTCACGCGCTGTATATTTAGTGCGTGCAGTGCACTGCGGTTCGTAATAAAATGTGCATTATAATCATTTGAAAACACAAGACTCAGCTGGGGAGAAGTGTTTTCTTTTGAATTTTGAAGTGTTCTTGCACACTGAGGACGTAACGTCATGTTGACATGCAGCTGTGAAAAGAGCGGTTCTTAATATTTTCCAGTAACCTTCCTTCTTTCTTCTTCTTCAGCTACAGCTTCCACTCACCATCGTTGATCACCCTCATTTTTAATTACACTCGTTGGGACTTTGACTATATGATTCGTCCATAACAACCTCAATGCCACGGCGATCCACCGCCACTCCAACTGAAACTTTCATAAGCATCACACGTTCTTTTCTTCTACGTTCATTTTCCACCTCCTCCAAGGTTTCCCAGCTGTCAGTGAGATGTTTGCCTCTCAAACGTTCGAAGGACGTTTAAAATGTCGGATGAACTCTTGAACACATCACAGTTCAGCCTCCATAGAGTTCATTACGAAGGCAACTAACTACAACAGGATGAAACAAAGAGCAACCAAACAACAATCACACGTGAAAAATGATCACAGTCAAAGTCTGTCCTGCAAAATAATTTGCAAAATATAATAATAATTTAAAGTTATGAATGGATTTTAATGTTTTTTGTTTTTTTTTTTAAATGAATTTTCAGGGAATGCTGACAATGGACCAGGACCAGATGATTAAATGAGATTTTCAGCAGAGAACTCCACCTCAAATGGTCTGATTCTTGGAAAGAAATCCAGGGTCCACTGGTTATAGGTTCTGTACTAGATCAGAGTTTGATCTGGATCCTGACTGAATTGTGGATACCGTGATCCATAACCGTAAATATTATGATGCTTGTGACAGGCAACGAATGAAGATAAAGACATGAACTGAACAGCAGACCCTAGCTGAGAGTCTGCTTCAATAGTTGTGGAGCTACATGCAGAAGAAAACCATGAGCCAAATGGTCCATAACAATTGAACGGAACATTTCCAAATGGTTGTTGAAGGAATCTACTGTTGTAGATAAAATAAGGTTAGGTAGATTTATATTTCGTATAAAACAAAATATAAAAGCATACTGGAAATCACAATATGGGTGGAAATGGTCTGTGGTGTCTGAGAGTTTTTCTAGTTGGTGATGTGGTCCGGTTTGGTTTAGGTTCAGAATACAGGACTAGAAAAAAAAACATGACCAATGTTTGCCATCTAACTAAAGCCAACTAAACCACGGGAGAGTCAGACGTCTATTTTGCTGGCAGTCAAACAGGCAAGCTGAGTGATTGCTTTGTTAAACTCACTCTTTCTTTACAAAGATCCACCACTTAAGAAACTGAAGTACTAATGTCACATGTTCTCGACGGAGCGTTATGATCCCATGAATGCAAGAATGGAAAACGACACAGAATTCACTCAAGTGAATATTCAGGCCGATGGCACAGAGAGCTCGACTGTTTGCTGGGGCCACAGGCAGTGACATGAATGTTTCCAACAAACAAACATCTTGGTCCAGCGGGAAGGAGTCGAGGCGCGTCGCCTACGGTATTTACTGTACAATCTCTGGACTAAACCTCGGCCCTTCCGATGAACTGCAACTGGAGGTGTGAGAGCGAAATGTTTTGAAAAACTGTCACTCATGGAAATGATTCACTCACAAACGTTTCTTAAGTCCTTGAGCAAATATGTATGTTTTCCTCCAGTTTTTCTCCGGTCGAGTCAAGACGACACTGGAGAGACACTTACTGCGGCCACTTAGGAGTTTTCTTTTCTTTTTGGTCTGTGTTGAAGTTGAATAGAAATATGAAAATCATCTCCATCTCATACATTGGTATTAAAATTCTATCATGAGACTAACATGACGCAAACAGAAAAAATTCAAAAAAGGGGCTTTGACAGTAGAAGTAACATGATGTATAAGAGAATAGTACATTACACATCACACACAAGTTGTGTAAGAGGATGAATTAGTGACATTAAACATCATCATCAAACATCTGTTTGTCCAGCAAAGTCTACAACTGTAAGAAGTCACAGTACAGAGCTTTGTAATGAATCGATCCTGAAATGAAAAATAACCCAATGAATGCCTCATTACTGCTTCTCAGCTGTGTAGTAAATTGATATAAGCAGTACATCTTTGAATCTTTGTGTTTTAATGCTTCTGTTAAGGTTTGCTGGAGAGAGAAATGAAGCACGTGCTGCGGCTCCGTTCCTTGAACAAGCAGAAAGAATAGTAAAGAATTCTATTATAAATGAAAAGAATATTGTGCTTTTTTTTCTGTATTGAATGTAGACAGTGTAGCACTGTTCGTACCAGTGAAGAATACACCAGAGAACCTTCTGGTACAAGACATTTCTTTTTTTAATATTATGAGAAAAACAGTATTTAAAAAAAAAAAAAATGCTGTTATATCTAAGTAACCTAACGACCAGACCAGATCACACCTAATGATGTTTTTTTTTTTTCATTCACAAGCACATTACCTGTTTTATGGATTCTATTTACTCCTCCCTTGCGTGGTTCAAGTGTGTATGTTTGTTTTGTGCGTCTGTCTGTACGCCTGCAGATGAATAAAGGACTATTCTGTGATTCTATATTGTCGTCTCCCTTCTTCCTTCTTTGACCTTCTATTGTGAGTTGCTGGGAGACTGACAGAAAAGAGGTGCCGTCCGACCCTTTATGTATTTCCCTTGCTCCCCTCCTCCATGCATCCATCAGTCCATCATCCATCTACTTCTGAACCCTTGGCACCCCCCCGAGTCTGTCCTCCGTCTTTGTTTCTTTCCCTCAAACAGACATCAAACCTGCTCTTGCTGCTCTTCTAGTATTCACAGCACCAAATCATTCTCCCATACAATGTTGATGATTACACACACACACACACACACACACACACACACACACACACACACACACACACACACACACACTCCCTTTATTCAGAGCTTTTCATTGTCCCGACACTCTCATTCACACGGTTTGAGACATTGGCCTTGGGACAGATGCAT
>CAAKHB010007532.1:795480-797980 GCA_901007665.1 Aeoliscus strigatus | reverse complement strand
AAGAAAACACTGAAGCTTTTCAGTTGGTTCATCTATCATAAGTTCTATTTCATGTAAAAGAAATGTCTGCATTCATCTTTTCTCTCAAAGATATGATGTCTTACAATCTACACAACCAACCCAGAGACATGGCAGGAAAAGATTAAACTAAAGCCTACTGTTAAGTAAATGATCATAGCGAAAATAAAAACATAAATAAATACTATGTTTGATTGTCTAATTAAGTCATGGGGGAATATACCGAATAATGAAATGTCACGACCTGCATTGGCACCGACACTAATTTAAAATAAAATTAAATTTCCTATATATGTATATGTATATATTTTTGCAGCCTGCCCAAACAGCGAACACTGAATGGCTTTTTCCTTGAAAGAAGTTCTGCCATATTTGTCTAACACAGACATACAAACCACCAAATTACTGAAAATAATTTGAAACGTTCGAAGCCAATCTTCAACCGTCTTTTAGAATTAGACTTCCGAAATAGGTGACAGTGAAAAAATCTTCTCAGTCTGGAGAACATGACATGTAGATACTACGTAACACGTAAATTAGTCCATTTTAAATGTGCATGTAGACGAGGATGAAATGGTAACAACCAAATATACAATACAACTGCTGGAATATGCCAGACTGTACGGAGGCCCAAGGACGACAAGAAAAACACTACAACTTTCATTCAACAAATAGTTTCAGTTCTGAAAACTTTGTCTCATTTTTTCTAACAAGTCTGACATATTTTCACTTTTGATTGGAAGCACTCTTTGTTCCCCTGCGCATGGACATTCACTCATTCACTGCCAAACATTCATCCAGTGGATTTTATCCCCCATGACCAACTTGAGCAAAAGTCGGACCCTCCAACACGCAGTCCCTGAGCGCTCAAGGTTTCCTGTCGGGCCATGACCCGTGTTATTCTTTGAAAACCAGCACATCACGAATAAAGAGATCAAATAAATGGATATTCAGACACTCTTTCTGAACACTGCCCTTGCTATGTCTGGTGTAATAATATGTTTGAACATAAATTCTGAATCAATCATAATACAAATTCTACAAAAAAAACAAAGTTACCGATTGACTTTGGCCTGCCTTTATAAAGTCCAAAAAATGAGAAATATGTTTTTAGGGTGTGCAGGTGCATGTATCTTAATGAATGATCCAGTTTTAGTTCTATTGAATTAACCTTTAAAGGGTGAAATGTTGAGTCCATTCTTTCTTTGTTTCTCTTTTTATTCTTTCTCCTCTGTTCAAGTCGGAGTAGATTCTTATCGTTCATGTCGTACATACATACTTATTTTTGGACTTGTGACTGAATTCAAGAGCGAACGTTGGGGAGGGGGGGGATTGGAAACATTTTTGGGGCTTCATGTGCCAATGGGCAACTTTCATAACAATAAATGGAGCCGGCTCTCTGAAGGAGAGTTGCTATGGGAGCGGGGAAATACAAAATGTGTTTTTTGGGCAAAAATATGGAGAAATGCTGGAGAAAGGACAGCGGTGAGATTGTTGTTGGACACACATCCTCCAGAGCAACAACAGGCCAAACATTCATTATACAGCCAGAATAATGTCCATTTGTGAAGTCAGTGAAAATACTGAAAACAAAAATGTAAACCCAGTTTTGTGATAAGATCAATATATCAATCACACTTTGACATGACACACGTTACACATTACTTTGTTTACCTCATTTTTACATCCACTTTCATCTACATCCTGACATTACTTTCACTTAAAAACAATTCTACATCCTCAAAATTGTGTGTAAAGAGAAGTATGTCCCCCACAACATGAGGAAAAACCTAATAAATGAACACACACACTAATGCTAATTAGTGGCAATCACACCTTCCAGCTGGTGGAAGAACATTTGACAATGTGCTTTGTTTGACTTTGGGTTCATCTGAATCCAAACACGCACAAAAAAAACGAAGCACAAGAGTTCACAGCTCAATTGTTGCTACATCGGCACATGCGGCACACAGACCGTCCTTGGTGTGCGACTGGGAGACTTGTGGAAAATGGAGGGTCACGGTCGGGTCTTTCTCATCACGCAGCTGAACGAAACCAGCACACACCGTGACGGAGAAAGTGGTGAAAGATCCGTGAATTAAAGGGCCGCGCTAAAACCACCATCCCCTATAAGTTACCACTGTACTATCACTTATCTTATTTTACATGATCTTTATCCATCTTAAGTGAGAGAGCGCTCACGTTAAGTACGTTGTTTTGCCTCCGAGACGGCACCGGAGATGGTAACAAAGATACAAGAGATGTGTGTGACCATTCGCTGTCTGATGTTGTGGAGTGATGTTGTTGTTCAACAACAGGTTCAGGGAAAGTCTCATCCTGAAATGAGGAAAAACTCGACAGAATTGTCATTATTTCAGAGTTACTGATCAATTGAATTCAATCGTATAAAACTTTTAAAACATTGGGTTTGATTTCTGTCAATTTACATGATTTCCAATTTCCATTTCAGGATGAACAAACT
>CAAKHB010007532.1:764339-790302 GCA_901007665.1 Aeoliscus strigatus | reverse complement strand
CCCGCCCCAACACACACACACACACACACACACACACACACACACACACACACCCAACAACGCCTCTGGCCATTCCTCAAGCTTTCATTCACAAGATATGTTCGTCTTCTAATCTTTTCCTTCTCCTCCGCTCCCTTCACTGACATTCTTTTTTTTCCTCTCTTGCTCTCCAACTCAGGTGTGCAGACGCAGGATAAGACCAAGGACTTGTATTGGTTTTAGAGACTTCTTCTTCTTCTTTCCTCTGCTCCTGCTCTTCTCTGTCGCTCGGCTGCTGTTACGGAGTTGACTGACACACGGTTCTGTGCTGTAACGCCTTCTGGTCTACTTGCAGCTCTGCATTACGGCGGACTGTGCAGCAGCGGCGGCGGCGGCAGCAGGAGCAGCGCAGCTCTGCTGAGCTGAGCAGATACGTGGTTACTGGCCAGGAAACAGAAGCAGAGAATCTGATCTTGACGGATTTGGACAAAGACAGGGCTCTTTGTGCCTCTGTATCAGGCAAAGGACAACATTCCTAAAGTTGGATAAAGTCTGGGGACAGACGGACAGAGACACGTGCTGTCACACTCCAAAGACAAGCGCTCGACTTGGCAGGACTTGGCTCACTGGGACAACTGGGCCGCAGACACTGGGAGTGTTATGACTGGAGGAAAAGGTCGTGTTGCTGTTGAGGAGCAGGAATCTGGCCAGCAAACAAAGGCGGGAGAAGTCTTTGGTGTACAGTGCTTTTGGTTCAACAGCAAGCCAAAAGATCCTTGTCATGTTACGTTGAAGTAAAAATACGCTGACGTGGTTTTAAAAACCATGTCAGACTGATATCAAACAATCTGTCAGTGGTTCCTGAATGACTCAATGACACTGACCCTGTCTCCTTCCCTGCTCCTTACCGTACCCTACCCCGTACCCTACCCCGTACCCTACCCCGTAAACTAACACTTGTGTCACCTCCATATTAAACTGGCTGATGTCTTCAACACGTAGCCCACCCCACCGATGATGACGGACGCACGAGCAGCTTGACGCTGAGAGCAGACAAACGATCTCCCGTTCATCTACGAAACAGAACAACAGCAACAAAAGAAATGCATACTTCATGGCAATGAGTGCTGAGAGGGGGGTGGGAGTGTGTGTGGGGGGGGGGGGGGGGCTGATGAAGAGAATGACGGCTATTTGAAGCCACTTGACTCTCGCTCCCTGCTCCCATGCAGCTGTCAACGACAACTGCTCCTCAACTCTGTGAACACACAAACAGGCGCGCGCACGCACACACACACACACACACACACACACACACAAACTTGTCGTCGTCCTGCTGTGCAGTGTTCTAGCCGAGTATTCGAACCCAATAAAGGGAGCATTTAGCGCAGGCTGGGTTCCGCCCTACTGAGACAACTGGTGTGATTTAAGTAAGGAAAGCACATGCAGCTATTTCAGACAACTGTCAAAAGTAATTTGTGAGTGCGTTTGTATGTGCAGGCATGTGTGCAATTCTATACTTACAAGGAGTGAATGCGTACGAGGGTTGATGGACAGGAACCATCCTAATGTTATTGGAAGAACTGTGACCAGGTTTACGTTCAGCATAAATTCTGGAATTATTTTTAATTTCATTACATTTTATCATATTTTTTTATTTTACAATTTGAATTTTTTTTTTATTATTATTATTATTATTATTATTATTTCATTCAGCCACTTTAGCAGAATCAAATATTTAGATTTTGCTTTAAATGTACAGGCATTCAAATTTTCTACTACTGTTCACATGCTGCACAAGATGATTCCTGCTGACTTGAAAGATCTCCAGGAGGTCCACATCTACATTGTCATCAATACTTCATTAATCGACGAGGGTAACTTCGCCTTCGTCCGTCCGTCCGTCCGTGGCAGCCCGTTAGTGGTGCCTGGGGAGCAGTCAGGGTCAAGTACCTTGCTCAAGGACTCAAATGTCGCGTGAGGGGAAAACACTTCACCAGCAGCATTCAGCTCTCCTCAGACATTTTTCCACAGCTGATCGATGGTGTCATGAAATCAGTTCATGTTCCTCCTGGGATGAATCGCCTTGACCTTTGGTATCTGTTCCTAAATAGCATACTGCATTTCAGTATCGTCATAGTGACCACGTCAGCGCTCCGACATTAGCGTTCAACCTACAGCGCGTGTTCTCATCCCAGCTCGTGTCGCCTGTCCACCAACTCCAGAGTACAGGAACCTCAGCAGAACCACCAATCAACTCATCAATAACCATTTGGTTGGACCCCAAGCACCCATTAAATGATGAGTAGGACGTCACATTCACCAGTTCCAGCGTCCACTCGTGGTGGATTCATCACTTGTGGATGCTCTTACCCCTCCTGACCCCAGCCTACTAACGTCGGCACCATCTCTCCGTGTACTGACATCAAAAGCCGCGCGTGAAGGATGCAGGGGGCTCCTCTTTCAAAAGCTGTTGATGTTTGACATGAAGACATGTTGCAGCACCTCGGCTGCATTTTTAAACAGCTCTGTGACTCATTCGCAGCCTGTGTTCGGTCCTAACGGCACCCCAAGAGAAACAGCACAGACAGTGAAATGTGACAGCGTTGCAGGTTGTGAGGTGCTTAACAATTCTGGCGTTTTATTTTGGGCTAGTTTGATCTGGATGTTCCAGGTTCCCTCAGTTCCCTGAAAGACAGAAAAAGTGCTTTTGCCTGTTTTTCACAACGTGACTCAAAAGCAGCACAGTGGCTCTTTCATAACTTTTAATCGACAGCGTTAAAGTTGGTTAAACCGATGCTGGATTTGTTCATTATATAGAGACGCTCAGATCAGATGGACAATCAAAGGTCCTTTCATGGATAGTGAGGCCAACGTGTGCATGAAGAATGTTTTATTTCTCCCAGGTACAAACTGTAAACCGGTCCCAGCATGCTGCAGTGTTCTATGTACAGAATATATTAATATATTGTGTCGCTCCAGTGAAAGTCTTATACTGTATTTGCTGTATCATGCCTGTATACAACAGCAGCGAATGGACTTGTCTGTGGTTCGTCTGATGTAATTCAGGGCAGAAATGTGAACCTATGAAATAACAAAAACAAAAAAAAAACAAGGTTTCAACATAACTTTCCTGTGGAGGAAATAAAACACTGATTTGTGTTGAAGGAGTTTGGTTTGACTTCCTGTGTTTGTTCACACAAACCTGATGAAACTGGGGCAGGAGGGAAAGACGTCTCTCGTTGGGCTACAGAACACAACGTAAACTGGACTCCTGGAATAATCAACTGATAAATTCATCACCAAATAGTTTGAAAAATTATCATTTGGAATCTTTTTTTTTTAAGTAAAAATTATCAGATTCATCAAACATTTGAAAAGTGGATATTATCTTTGATTCGTAAAAAAGAAAAAAAAAAACAAGACTTTGAAGGGCTCATTTGTCTGCAGTCGATATTTGCACCAACATTTCATCGACCGACAAATGAATTGAGACAATAATTAGCAGTTGAATCACTGGTTGAATAGTCATTAGCTTCTGTTAACTAGTGACCTGCCCTGTACCTTCCCTTCCTGCCGTTCTATGCAGCACCTCCAGCTGTCAGTCACCTCTCGTCACGTTTTATCTGTATCGCGGCAAAGCAGAGGAGATACCTCCTGATACTTGATTTGGACTCTTCTTCTAGAAGGACAACATTGACATGGTCAGTCCACTGGGTACAGGAGCACAGAGATGACCACACACCAGACCGACAACCTCCACGTTATCTGCATGGCTTTCCTGCTGAGAGTGACAACATCTCCTGAACGGGAACGGGAGACGACCACTGAAACAAGCAAAGCCTCCAAGATGAGTGGAACCTTCCCTTCAACCAACATGAAATCTGCTCCACATGTTCGGACTAAAGTCACTGGGCCAACCAACGCAAACAAACGTATTCATCCAGGGTTTATTTATCCAACTGTGTAGAACGTGACGTGTTCGATGTCCAAATTCATGTCAACACGACTGCAGTCGGCCGCCTGCTGCGGTGTTTGATCAGTCCGAGCTCCGCGCATATGGGATCAATGATGCTGTTGTGTAGCACTGAGCAACAACGGTGTAACACAAAGAACTCTGGAGAATTACTGGATTCTTGTGACAACCGCGATTTAATTTTACTGACAAGTCCGACGCCAACAAGCCGGCCATGACACAGAGGCTCCATGTGACGTTTGTGAACAAACACTGCATGAGTTAAATGCAGCCAATGCCACACCGCTCCAAGAATTCAGGGAATTTTGTTCTTTTTTTTTGAAACAGGCGCAATGTGTGTGATGTTTTGTTTTTTTTTTTGTTTTTTTAAAGTCCATTTTTTTTAGGCTGAAAAACAAACAAACAAAAGGCTGAACGAGTTTGCACACTGCTTTTACAAGACATTTGTAGTGATAAGCACAGAATATTGCGTGTTAGGATGAGGATGGAGACAACATCAGTCCGTTCTCTCCCCAGTGGAAACTGACAGGTGTAGATCATCAATACAATAAGCGATAGAACGGTGCTGTGTCTCTGTCGACGAAGCACAGCATCTCGCTCCCTTCTGTGACTAGGAAAAAAAAAACTGGCTGACAAAACAGTCATTTCAGCTCTCCAGCTGCTAATTCCATAAAGAAGTAGATGGAGGTCAAAGACGAGTGCTGCTCCGTTATTCAATGCAAACACACAAGTGTTCATGTAGTTAATTTTGATTCAAATGCTTTTGTTGTTCAGACGTACTTGGAGAAATTAATCAGTTTTGTTCTACAATCAACGGCATATTTATTTGATTTTTCATTTCTGACCGAGAAAATAAAGAGCTTTTTGTAAATGACAATTCTCTACATCACGATGAACAAATGTAACTTCTATTTGTCAGTTTGATGACTTGAATATTTGTGAATACTATCTCATTGCCACATTTTCTGTAACAGACAATCTGATCACTGCACCAAAGTCAGCTATGATTCAAGAGATGGAGAATTTTAATAACACTGAATTTTTGCCACCATGTTTGTGCACAGACTGATCTACAACACATGAGCACATTATTAGGTTCACCAGGTTTGTCAGGTGGAGAACAACAGCGTCCGAGAGTAAAACAATAGTTTACTGTACGTCTACAGATTCAGTGTCTGTAACCACGTTGTGTGAGAGATCTGTGGAATGTACTTTGTTTCATTTTGTTTAGTTTCGAAGCACAAATGACCAGAAACACACTACACAGGACACAAATGGTGAGGTGATTTTCAGCTCCAGGACCTGCACATATCCTGCCACTCGCGTTTCTGTCTCAGCTCGGTGAAATATCTCAGTTATTCTCTAGTTTGATGGCCGACTTTTGTTCTCGGAGTGAAACACTTTGTAGTGAAAATACTGCACGTCTTCCCTCTGATGGCTCCGGCCACGCATCGTGGCTTTTGTTTGCAGCTAAACGTCCATCATTCCTCCCCTTAATTCACCAGTGTCTTTTCTTCTGGCCACAGGGACTGTAGCAAACGCTCGTAGAAATGTGGGGAATGCTGCAGAACACAGCAAGAAGATTCACTCCTCTTTGTTAAAGGGACGTTCTGCTCCATCTCCCCTGTAAACAGTCGTCAAGGCGAGAGAAACCTGATCGGCTCACTTAGCTCTGATACACTGGGGGGTGGAGGGATGGACCGAGCCTGAAAAGTGGATACTTTTCTTTCTCCACGAGGAGACCTTGAACATTTGACGTTTGTCATGTTCGACATAAAATAGAGACACATGCCTGAGTGACTACAAAGTACAAATACTGTACATCTGCTGCACTTCGAAACCACAGTCTCATCCTGTTGTTTCTGTTTTGGCTCTAATGGCCGACAACTGAATGAAGTCTGGTTTGTGTTTCTCTCTCCCCGTTTCTGTCCGTTTACTGTCGACAACAGGTCAAACCTCAATCTGCATCTGATAACTTAGATCAGGTTGACTGGTGACCAGCATACGTTTTTAAGTCCGTGGAATCATGTTTTTCCCAGTGCTCAGGCGCTGGTTGACAATGCCTAGGTGCTTTAGTGTTCAGTGAATTTAAAAGGAGTGAGTGTAGCCCCCCCCGCCCCCGTGTCAGCATCTCTCAGCCATTCCTGTCTGAACTCATCCACTCTGAAAGAGGTGTGAGTGAGGGAGCCACGGAGCAAATGTGCCATGAACCAAAACAATGAGCTGAAAGTGACCGCAAAAACACACACACACACACACACACACACACACACACACACACACACACACACACACACACACACCTCCTGGACTACTGGGAGGTAACACTAAACAAACACAGGTTTACCTGGACAGGTAACCTGAGAGAAGATCCACCCTCACATCCCACCCCACTTCCTGCTTGAGCCCCACAAACATTAGTGAGGACCACTGGGCCTCGGGCCTCGGATGTGTGTGTGTGTGTGTGTGTTCTCAATAGTCAGAGAGGGAAAAGGAAAGGATGAGGAGTGATCGGTGAGGTGTGAAGACAAGCAGATCAGGCTGGACAGATGATCTATGGCCGGCTAAAGAGGGAAGAAAGCAGAGGAGCTGTTTAGGGGGATTTGATGTCTCTTTTGTTGAGTATTTACAAGTTGGACGTGGCAGCGTGAGGCTGACGGTTAGAGAGCAGAGGATCAGTGGGTCAACAACCTGCCAGGAATGTCGGGACAAAGGCTCCGAGAGACGCATGAGAAACAACGGTCTGCTTTTCTAAGATTTAGTGAAATAAAACGGTTCGACTGAACACAGTTGCTACGGCAACAATAAATGGTTCTTGAAATATGCGTTTTTGGCTGCTTTGACTTGACTGAATCATTTTGAATGGCTTTTTTACGTTTCGTTTCAGGAGAGACTGAAGAGACGTGAAAACACAAGTCAGTCACTATTGTTATTGTTGCAGTTCAAGCCACAAGTCAACGTCTTCAAATGGGAAAGAAAAAAAAAAATCAGTTAACTCTTGACACATGTGAAATGTATCCCAGCTATGACTAAATCCTCCTAAACAAACTGAACAAAAATCTTCAGAAGAGCACAAGTAGGGAAGCACAGAGGAGAAACGTCTAAAGTTCACAGCAGAAACCGATGGCAGTCTCACACAGTGAAATCCCCCATTTTGCCACATGCCTCCAAACTGACGACATTGTGTGTCCATGGACCGAACCTGAAGCCTGACGCCCCACACGGCGTCGCTGCGTGAGGACTGTGGGAGAACAGGTGGACATAGTTCCTGTCAAACACGGGCAGATTGATGGAGTGGGTTCGAGCGCTGGCCGGGCGTATTCTCTTACAGTAATGGCCGCGACAGAGACAGCTGGACTCTGTACATCGGACTCTGTGTGTGCATGTGTGCATATTTGTGCCTCACTGTACATAGGAGGTCTGTCTGGATGGAGATGCTTTGTGCTCTTCCGGTGTCCAGAAACAACAAAACCATGACGCCGCACAGAGAACACAGGACGAAGCAGGAACACAGGAACTCTGTGTGCTAATCTGCAGGAAATGAATAAGAACGACAATTATCGGTTTGAAATACTTTGACTAATATAATTCACGTTATGCATTGACCATTAAGGCTGATGATGACTATTGTCTTCATTATTTTTTTGTTCGTTCGATATCAGGTTGAAAGATGAGGCTGGGCCTTTCCCAAACCAATAAATGACGGAACGACAAAGCCTCCAATATTTTCCAAGATATTCAGTATTCAGGCCATGTTCTGTATTTAAAAACACCCCCCCCACTCAATCTAAATAGTTTCTCTACAATCAATTAAACAGTGAGTTTAAAATGAGTCTCTGAGTCCTGAGTCTCAGGAACAGTGTGCTGAGAATCAAATGCAACAAGGTCAAGGTCTGTTGTTTCCATGAACAAAAACCTACGACTGTTTTACCCAGCAGAAAAGAGGATGTGGGGAGTGGGGGGTGGGGGGTGGAGGGGGTCAAAATATTTAATTTTTCACATCCAAGTCCAGCAGCTGAAAAAAATCTACAATGAGGATAAAATATCTGTGCAGTGCCTAGTTCAGGTAGTTTGTGTGTAAAAAAAACACAAAACCACAGCACTGCACAATGGTCCAGTCAAGGCCAAGTCACTTAAGCGATGCTTTAATCAAAGGAAGAATGCACTCAATCTAAGGAACAATGTTGGTTCCTTTTAAAAAAGTGTTGCCATAGTGGCCGGTGATACATCATCATTCTGTCTCCGTTGGCCAGGACTTTCTGTTCAGTCAAGTTGTAATTAAACAACAACACACACACACAAACAAAGACATGGCATGTTCAATGGTCAACAACGCTCTGGACCTCTGCGGCTTGCTTACAGAGGGACTTCCTGCTCCACCGATCTCTCTCTCACCTGGACCGAGGCACTGGTGCTGTGAGGATTACATTGTTGGACTTCTCCTTTAACACCATCCAGCCTCTGCTCTGCTGGTCCTCTACCTGACCAGCAGACCTCAGTATCTACGACAACGTGGGCGGAGCTGGGAGGGTGGGATAAGCCCCGCCCACTCACTCAGTGCTGCCGCCACTGTTGCCATGTGAGTTGTTGCACCTTTGCACTGGAAACAGGGCGTGAAGGGTGGATGGATATCCTCTCCAGAGTCTGTTGGAGAAGACCACAGCTGTCTAGAGCCATCCCAACATGGCGTCCCAACTGCTATAGGTCTTTTGGGGGTGTGGAGATGAACAGGTGGGGCAAAGAGGACAGTTGGTGATGTATAATACCACCAGATACCTCATATACCAACAGGCGCAGCCCGGCGCAGCATTCAACTCCGGATCAGCCGTTGGTGCAGTCCTTCCCCAGTAGAGGGCGTGCACTGTGCATGTTGGTACAAAAGTCTTTTGGGGGTTTAATGGTTCTTGAATACAACATGATGCTCAATTTATTGAATTAAATTTGTAAATGATGGTCAAAAATTAGAATTCGACGGCTGATGTCCTTGTCTAAAATGAGCAAACAGACAAAAGGAAAGTGATAAATGAGGCACGAAGGCGAGGAGATACGAAAGATGACGCACGCCAGTGGTACAGTGGAATATACTCAGAGAAAAGGGAAACGACGACATCCAGTTACACAGAAACCTTCATGGCGAACATGTCCCACCTGAACAAAGTCAAACATCATTCCCTCCTGCTGCATATGAGTGGAAACAATTACTGCACATATGTAGATATGCTACAGTGGACTGGAAAAAATACTATATATACATATATGTAGTTATAAAAATACACAAAGCACAAAAATCTATACCGCAGTATTCCAGAGGTTGACTTTAAAATTGTATTTGTTAAGGATTTTTTCCCCATTTTTATTTTAACAGCTGACAGTATTTTCTTTCATTCTGCCTTTTTTCTCGCTTTATTTCCACAGACTAATAAGGTCAAACTACATGCCGAGAATCTTTTATTTCTAACAAAGGCGACAGAAATAAAAAGAAGACATTGCATTCCTTTTTCAAAAAAAGGAGTTTATTCACTGTTTATTTATTGAAATGGTCCCCTGTCTGCATGTGGGGTATTTGGGGGAGTAACGATGGAAAGTGACATCAAACCTCAGCAATGCAGACGTAAAAAAAAAAGAAAAAAAATTGTTCCCTATTTAAGGAGGAAGAAACATTCCTGAATTGTCGCGCGATATTGATCGACTGAACCTTGGACGCTGCGGATGCCACACCTCACCACACACACACACACACACACACACACACACACACACACACACACACACACACTGCAGCTGTGTGAAGTATTGTTACGGTCCCACTCGAAAGCCACGGATGGCCTTCATGTCGCAGCAACTGAGAACTAAAACAGTCTGTGAAACAATGAGACGTGTTATGATGGTTGAATTAATCTCAGGAACAGCGACAATTTCTCCTGCGTTCGTTCAAAGAGAGTAGAAGGAAAACCTACAGAGGTGTCATTGAAAGTGAGTCCACCAAAGCCCATTAACATTCGGTTCGTTTGAAGGATTTCACATTTAGCTGAAGTGACTCTGCGTTTGTGACGATGTGGTCAAGGTAGAGTCGCGGTTTGAAGCACCGACTTCGCCCACAAACACACTGTCATGTGGCCTCCGTGTGGTTCCTGTACACCATGTGACGTCTGCCGCGCTCCCGCTCTCTGGAGAAATGAATTCATTGATTTTGCATGAAAGTGAAAAAGGTAACTTGTCACCTCACGCCATAGTGTCCCTCAACTCCAGAGAGCATTTAAGAGTCCTTCAGCCCACTGACGGTTCTGTCTAACCTTTCTCACCAACTCATATTATTATACTTATATTTGAACTATATTAGCATTGCAGGATATTTTTCATGAATTCCCAGGAAACATTAGACAGATGTTTGTGAAATGGCTCATGTTCTGGACGGCCAAAGCTTTCACTGACAGGTGTTTCTGGAGGGGTTGGGTCTTCTACATTATATCTATCTATCATCTATCTATCTATCTGTCTGTCTGTCTACTGTATCTGTCATAGCGCTGCCCACACTGAGGCATTCTGGGACTTTATTAAGTATAATGAACTATTTTGTATTTTAATGTGTTATATCAAGAGTTCAGTGGTGACTCAGATACAGTCAGGTTGATTTCACCAGTTATGAATTCATAAAATTAAACCAGTCTCTTTGTAATCATCACCGTATGGGACCTAAACACCTGTCACCATAAGAAAGTACGTGTTTGATCACATGTAGTAACAATGAGGCTTCTTATGTCGACACTGTTCAAAGAATTCATTGTACGCATTCAGTACATTAGGAGGAATGATGACAAGAATTTAGAAGTTCCTGATGGTTTGTGATCAACAGCACCCTCTGTGGGCCATGGCAATGAATTACACGGACCGTTGGACACAGTCCAAAGATCTGACAGAGAAGGGACAACATACATGGTCTTATACTCATATCCGGTAAAATAATTGTCGAAGCATTTGTATTTAATCCCTGCTTTTATTTGTATGTACATCGTTTTTTTTATTTGTTTGTGTTTGTAATTCATCTTGGAACACTGGCTTTCAAACTGCAAATTATCTTATATTACTGTTCTAATGTTTAATTTAAAGTTACTACTACACACCTACGAGCAATTTAGAGGACCCAGTTAAGCTTTTGGATGTCTAAACCAGACCCGGGGGCCTTCTTGCTGTTGCTGGCGACAGTGTCACCTACTATTACACCGCGTCGCCCTTCGACAAAATTAAGCATCCGTCGTGACTATCTGTACGAACGTTCTTACTGACGGTGACTCATCCAGGTCATAGGAGCGTACGTCCTACTATTTAAACTAGAAAAATGAGCTATTACTTAACGTTTCTTCAAGTTGATCTCTGATTAAAACTATTACTGCTTTTTGTGGAAGGAGCTGTTACTATCAGTACCCATTACAACCGACCCAAGATGGGTTTTTTTTTAATCCATGGACAGCAGCTCCTCCGTCCTACCTCAGACTGATGAGTTTAAAGTAGTTTGGTAATCGTATGTTTGCAGTGGAGGCCGTTGTTCCTTTGTTTGGCTGAAGATTAACTATACATATTGATCTCATCTGACGTGCAGCATTCGACGTGCGAAATCAGATGGCATCAAGGACATAAACACATTCTCGCACTCAAAATAGTCCATGTTATCTAATGCAGTGATGGTTTTGAAAAAAAGAAATGTGTCACATGATATAAGGGGTCAAAGGTCAGAAGTAGTCTAATGTAGCCGGGAAGATAATCTGGACAGTACATTTAGTGGCCCAATGCTTCTCACAAACATGGTTTTTGACCTGTCACTCTTTCGCCATCCTTGTCAAGCTAATGATTGACTAATGACTGAGCTGTGCTGTTGGTCTTGCCATCTTTCTAAAAAGCGCCCACAAGGTAACTGGGATTCGTTGACTATGAGCTGCTAGTCAACGGGCCCCAACATGGACATGTACAAAGCTTCTTTCCTGCTGGGAGCCCTGGTCTGCGCTGGTAAGATACGAAACCCATTTTGAATGTTGTTAGAAAATTCCAGGATGTATGATTTTTTTTTTCTTATCTATAATGCATTAACCCACATTAAACATCTACATTTATTTTATCTACACTAAATCTAGGATCTGAGACAGCAGGTATAGGTTGCATCAATATTACATCCAAACCATTTTTACAATTCCTGAATTGAATACTCAATGCAGTCATTTAGAATGCCTTGTCTGAACCTGTCGGTGAGCCCCAGGGTTTAGACCTAGGTCCACTCATTTTGCATGTACAGTATATTCCTCATTTAGTTCTGGACGACGATACTTTTTCAGTTGAGTCTGTCCTACGGAAACCTAAAGTGATTTTGTGTAACTGAACTTCGCCGTCATCAGTTTAAGAAAGTAACAAGCGGTTAGTGTGTACCAATTAACCACATATCACAGCTTGGTTTTTTTCATGATCAGTGACGTAAGTCCGCTATTGATCTGCTGCCTCACTCTGGGCATTCCTAGACTTTGGGGTCTAATACAGCTTAAATACACACTCATCTCATGCAAATGCAAAGTAAAAGTGTATGTTATCCCGGTCGTGTGTAGACATAGACATGACCGTAACAAACATAATAAACTAGATACTCACTCATTTCTTAACACAGAATAGACTGATTTTCTTTGTCATGAAATTTTGAGCGACAAACTTTTGGAGTATGTATGAATCTTAACAAATGTGTTTTGTTTTGGTCGTGACTGCCCCGATTCCAGTCAGCGGTAGTGAGGAGGTGGATGGCTACACCAAAACCGACGGGGCATGGTTGCTCTCCACGAAAAAACAAGCGTACTCTGTGAACACAGCGGCTGAGTGTGGGAAAAAATGTAACGCTGAAACGCTCTTCACATGCAAGTGAGCTCCCACTTTAACGTACATTTGAAGTCGACTCAAATGTTCATTCGGAGCGGATGTGTTAATGACGTTCTACGTTCGGATGTTAAGTCGATGTATGTGTGTACGTTCACAGGTCATTCATGTACATTGAAAAGGACCAAGAGTGTTTTACAGCGTCATCAAACTCTAAAACCGAGACAGTCATGCGCCGAACCAGCACGACTTTATATGAAAAACAAGGCAAGTTTCACTCATCACTCATGTTTGAATGCTACTACAGCGATGTAGCATCCCAGTTTAAATATAACTGTTGCTAACTTTCTGAATTTCCAAAATCTGGAGGTGCTGTGTCTTTTTTGCTGTTGACATAGAGGCACTCGGAGATTACAGACATCGAATACACTGATAAACTAGATGAAACAGATCCCATCTCTGTCCACCCAGTTGTTTTTGCATAACAGACACACACACACACACACACCGCAAATACATCAAAACAGGTCTCAAGAAGTTAAACCTTTTCTAGGATATCTCCTGGAGTGTGTAAATGGATTAGGAACAGATTACAGAGGAACGAAGAGCAAAACTAAAACAGGAAAGACCTGCCAGCGATGGGACTCAAGATACCCGCACAGGCCCAAGTATGTTGGACATTCAGGCTGTGACTATCTCTGTACATCAGCTCACATAACTGTTGTCCATGTGCTGCAGCGTGACACCACAGATGCATCCCCACGCAGACCTGGACTCCAACTTCTGCAGAAACCCTGATAACGACAGAGGGGGACCCTGGTGTTACACCACCGACCCCGACACCCGCTGGGAGCACTGTAACGTGTCCAGCTGCACCGGTAACGTCCCTCTGTACCCTCAGTGATCCCGCCAAACACAAAGTTCACACAGTCACAACGTGCGTGTGCAAACTGGAAGGAAAGCGGGCGATGTCTGTTCTTCTTCTCAGAGGAGTGTATGCACTGCAGCGGTGAGGACTACAGAGGTAAGATCGCCACCACGGAAAACGGCTTCACCTGTCAGCGGTGGGACTCCCAGAAACCTCACAACCACGGCTACATCCCCAACGTGTAAGACTGAACATTCATTTACGAATGAACCTCCCAGCAGGTTTTCACACTCATGGCATCCATGTCCTGTACCGAAAGGACAGAGAAGTAGTTCAGACGAAGCATTTTCACCTTCTTGTTCTAGGCTCCCCATGAAGTACCTGGAGGAGAATTACTGCAGGAACCCCGATGGAGACCCCCGGCCCTGGTGCTTCACAACCAACTCCAATAAACGATGGGACTTCTGCTCCATACCCCGCTGCAGTAAATCCACCTCATCGACTTTCTTTACACCGTCATCGTTGTTTTAACAGGACTGAGCTATTGTCCAGACCAATTACAGACCAACACTGCAATTATTATACTTATATGTGATGTATTTTACGTCAGTACAATTATTACTTGGTGCTGCAAATAATAACGACAGTACTGACACCATTGCAGACTTTGTTCATAATTTACTTCATTAATAATCAATTCATTTGTTTGTCTGTGAAATGGCAAAATAAAATATCCCAACATCAGCATCAGAACCCCCCACCATCGTCCCAGAGATGACGTGTGCCACGGGTGAAGGCGCGGCATACCGCGGCACCATCGCTGTCACGGTGTCCGGAAAAACATGCCAAAGCTGGTCAACGCAAACACCGCACAAGCACACACGCACCCCGGACAACTACCCCTGCAAGTAAGACCATGAGAATGATGCCGAGTTTGGAGGAAGGGAAAGGTTCCGTTTTGTTTATCCAAGGTGTTTGTTTGTCAGAGACCTCGACAACAACTACTGTCGTAACCCCGACAACGAAAGGATGCCCTGGTGTTACACCACTGACCCCAATACTCGGTGGGAGTACTGCAAGGTGCCAACCTGTGGGGATGCACCTGGACCAGGTACCCGACATGCAACCAGCAGAAGAGCATGAACAAATGATCGTCTAGTTGTCACCAGCTCTCCAGTCCTGACTGGGATGACACCATGTACATAGAGCCATTGTTATCCACAATCTCTGCTTCGATGTAAATACGACATATTGTGGCGCAGATGAGCCCGTGATTCCCCCAGAGGAGGAGGACTGCTATGAAGGCGACGGTACAAGTTATCGGGGCGTCACATCCGAGACCATAAGTGGAAAGAAATGCCAAGCCTGGAGCTCCATGGACCCCCACAGGCACTCAAAAACTCCACAGAACTTCCCAGGAGCGTAAGTCAAGTAAAGTTGAATGCTTTTTACATTTTTAAAAAAAAATAATTTTGGAGGTAGATGCTGATATACATCGTCAGGAAAAAGTCACCTGGACACGACTCCTTCGATTCTAGAGGGTCAACGTGCTGTATTTCACATTTCCTCCTGTAGCCCAAAAACCCACAGTTAATCAAGACGACGTCTGGAATGCCTCCCCACAACCCCTCAACACCCAAGTAGTGCTGATGCCTTCAGTTTCCTGGTTCCCTCTCTCAACAGGGACCTCAGGAGGAACCTGTGCAGGAACCCCGACAACGACAGAGCTCCCTGGTGTTACACCACAGACCCCAAAGTCCGCTGGGAGTTCTGTAACCTGGAGAAATGCCCCAGTAAGCCTTCAGGAAACACACCGACTAACAAACCTCCCACATCCCAGAAGCCCTCCACTGCCACCCAGTCTCCACCAGAGAAAGGTAAAAATCACTATTTCAGGAGTTTAGTGCCGTTTATTTACTCATCCATTTGTCTGTCGTTTTCTAAGACTGTAAGATTGGGAATGGAGGGACATACCGAGGCCCAACTTCCATCACTGTACTGGGTGTGACGTGTCAGGCTTGGAGCGCCCAGAGCCCGCACCAGCACAACAGTTTCACCCCACAAACACACCCAGACAAGGGTCTGGACGGCAACGTAAGTCTGCTTGCTCCACGCCGTGTCTTTTAGAGGAAGGTTAGATCATTCTGACTGTGTTTCATTGTTCTCTGGTTTATTTTATGTCGTTGGCAGAGCTGCAGAAACCCAGACAGCGATGTGAACGGACCATGGTGCTACACGACTGACAGGAACAAAAAATGGGATTACTGTCAGATCCCGGACTGTGGTACGTGAGCACCGTTTGTCTTTGAGAGATATTTAGAAGAAAAAAAAAAAAAAAGCAAAAAGCACACTAAACAGACCTGGATATTCACTTTATATTTGTATAGCAGAAAAAAAAAAAAAAAAACATTTTCTTTTATCGCGTCAACAGCAGCCATGAGTGGTACTAGTAATACGACTAGTATTTTTGTTATTATTATTATAGTACCAGGATGTATTCTGAGAGAAATAAACCCCGAAGGAGGAGAAGAGACGGAAAGGAAGAACGTATGTTCTTCTACCAGGTGACGTCACAGTGCAACCAGAGGACGTCTCCCGGTGACATCCCGTCGTCTGGTTCCTGGTGGAATGGGGGCGGGGGGCACACTGGGAAGTTCGGGTTGTATTTCTGGTCCTTGTCGACCCGCCGGCACCGTCAGTGCAACAGAAGATGAGCACTCACCGGTGTAGACACCTTGTCCCTCCGAGTCCCGAGGAGGTCGTCAGCACACCGCGTCCAGCCCGAGTCCTTCGGTTCGGGTCGTCAGCCGTCCGGAGTCTGGAGCCGAAGGTTCGGACGGACGTTCATCCCGAGTGGAGGACACACACCTGGTACACCTGCTTCCTTAAAGACCCGAAGCCCCGCCCCCTGCCCCCCCCTCACAGCAAATCGGATGATTCCTCCATCCTCCTGGAGGCTGGAGATGTTCATGGCCAACACACACCTGTCTATGTTCAAAGAATAAAAGCACAAATTAGAACAAACACATAAAAAGGAAGTCGCTGGTCTTTTCAGACTCGAGTCTCAGTTGACGCGAGCGTTCACAGCTGCGTTTCCTTTGCAGCTGGACTGAACTGTGGGACACCGGTCTTCAAACCCAAGCGCTGTTTCGGTCGTATTGTGGGAGGCTGCGTGTCCAAACCTCACTCGTGGCCTTGGCAGATCAGTCTGAGGACAAAGTGAGTACGGCAACACGACAGACGTGTCTAGACTCGACTCCCGTGACCTGACTCGAGCCATGGAACGAATGGACCGAGGTGACACCTGAGGGCGTGTTTGTACTTCTAAACGTTCTAAACCTACTGTGCTTTTACACCTTTATGATGTTCGAAACACGTCCTCGTCTCCTCTCACCAGCTATGGAGTCCACTTCTGCGGGGGAACTTTGATTCACCCCCAGTGGGTGGTGACAGCGGCACACTGCTTGGAAAGGTCAGAGAGACCACTCAGCTTCATGTAACAGCACACCAGCACCGGCTAACGGACGTGCATGCGTACGCACATGGGTCCTGCAGGTCCAAGCGGCCTGCGGCCTACAGGGTGGTTCTGGGCGTGCACACCGAGCGAGCCAACGAGGCCTCCAAACAGGAGAGGAACCTGGAGAAACTGGTGCTGGGACCCGCTGGAGCAGACATCGCACTGCTCAAACTGGAGAGGTGAGTACATGACGGCAGTAGAAGTACAAGACACTTAGAAGTACAAGACACTTGGACGTGTGTACGTGTGTGTGTTTTCAGGCCTGCACTCATAAATGACAAAGTGCTGCCAGTTTGCCTGCCAGAGAAGGATTATATTGTTCCCAGTGGGACCGAGTGTTACGTTACTGGATGGGGGGAGACTCAAGGTATGTGTGTGGACTTTTTTCCATGTGTATATAGGATTTAAGGGTTCAAATCGGTGTGTATAATATCATACTATATTTAGATCCCAACATAGGATCCCAGCAGATACTGTTTGGACTGTACCACCAGCTGCACCCAAAAGCAGAATTCAATTGCAGTAGCTGCATTTGAACCTGCAGGGGGCGCAGGTGACGACATCTCTGCTGGCGATGAACGCTGAGGTGTGTTGCAGGTACCGGAGGTGACGGCGTCCTGAAGGAAACAGGTTTCCCTGTGATTGAAAACAAGATCTGCAATCGTCCGTCGTACCTGAACGGCAGAGTCAAAGACCACGAGATGTGTGCTGGAAACATTGAGGGAGGAAGTGACAGTTGCCAGGTAACAGAAACAATCAGTATTAATAGTGACCAGAGGTGATTGTTTAGGTCAGATAACCAGACTGAGAGTTGAACAGAAGGATCAATGGTTCCAGCTGCAGGTATTCATATCGTGAAAGACCCATTTATTTTGTATCCTGTTTTGTCCTTGTCCACAGGGTGACAGCGGGGGTCCTCTCGTGTGTCACGCCCAGAACAGATACGTGTTACAGGGTGTCACCTCCTGGGGTCTGGGATGTGCCAACGCCATGAAACCCGGCGTCTACGCTCGAGTCTCCAAGTTTGTGGACTGGATCCATAGAACCATCCAAGCCAATTAAACATAATCCAGTGTCCTCTGATATGGTACAAGGTTCACGTCAGGAATATATTTGTGTGTGTGTGTGTGTGTGTGTGTGTTGTTTTGGATCGATGATTGCAGCGTCTTCACACCAACAGTGGGAGCAAATCACTGTTGAGTAAATCCACCATGACTTGGGGTTGTCGAGATGGAAAATAAAACTAAATGAACCAAGATGACCTCTCGTTTTTGTGTTTATCTAGATACACAAATGATTCCACAGTCACTTTTCAGTTCTTCCATGAACAGAAAACCCAGTCTGCCATAAACATTTGTACAGGAGATGTAATAATTGACTTAAGGAAAATACATTATTGCTGTTACTACTACTACATCTACTACTATTAAAGAAAATAATAACTTGTTTTAATATTCTGTATGTGCATATATTTATATATATATATACACACATACATGTATATATATATATATTTGCGTATATCTGACACATCACAAACAACACTCATGAACAACATGAATAAATAGTTAAAAAGGAGGTTTATACAGTTGCTGGGTCTTTGTTGGACGATACGTCGCTGTTCGGGAGGAGATTGGTCAACTGTTGGCTTCGCAACATCATTTTTTCCCTCATCCTGAACACAAAAAAAAACGACCACTTTAGGTATGGAAAGTAGAATCCTTTCGTCAAATAGACGTATTGGAAAGAATCGTACATGTGAGAAGAAGAGAATGAGCAGTGAAGCAGAGGAAAGAATCCTACGTTGACCTTCATAAGTCAGTTGTGTCAAACCAGTGTTTGTGTTTCATTTCGTCCAAACCAGAAGTCCTGTGATGAGCCTGTGTGACGTCTACCACCTGTACAGTCAGCCCACGTGTCTTTGTCAGTGGATACTCACCTGTCAGGAAACTCGATGTCGTCAATGGTGTCGGGCAGCGGCACACCTTTGGTCTCAGGAAGCAGCAGCACCAAACCACCGGCCACGAACGCCAGAGAGCCTGAACATCAGCGCACATTGGACAGCGGACATTGGTTACTGGACGACGACCGTTTCCCATGCTGACGAACAAGTTCAAGGCAGGAAAACACTTCTTTGCTCTTTGTCCAGCTCTCACAGGACTTTTCTTCCATTCATGGATGACGGGTTTACAACAGGGTTCAGGTTCAAAGATCATCTGGTTTGTCGTTTTTGGCCGTAGTGACTCACTACACCCTCCTTAGGTATAAAGTGGTATTACAAGCTGACACTGGCTAGCACCATACCGAGCTAAACTACTTTTAGTACTTTTACTCCAAAAAGATCTGCTCGTTGAAAAAGGGTTTTGATGACTGTGAAAGTCTCAGTGAAGCAGCAGTGGTGCTTAAAAACCCACCGAAGATGATGAGAGGGAGCTCCAGCCAGACAACAGCCAGCCTGTAGAGCAGGAAGGGAGCGACGATGCCGCCTACGTCGCACAGGGTGGAGCAGACGGACACGCCCAGATTCCTGCACCCGGAAAAGAAACGAGTCAGTTCAATCATGGGCTAACATACTGCGATCTCACATCTCTCGAGTATTTCACTTTGTCCATTGCGTACTACTGTGTGTACAAGTGACAACGACTCCTCTGTTTGTCGGTGTGCTGCGTCACCTGACAAAGGTGGGATAGAGCTCCGTGTTCACAAACACCACCATCTCAAAGGCCATCGTGATCCCCAGCCTGCCGATGCACGCCACCGCCGTCTTCAACCAGAACATACCTGAGGGAAACCGATTTGAGAGTAAAAAAAAAAAACCCACTCGTTTCTCAAAGTCTTGTTCTGATCATAAGACTTCCTGAAGACTTCCTCACTCTCAGGAATAAAGGCGGTGATAAAACAGGACGCTCCGGCTACTAAGTTGGCGGTGGCGAAGGGAAGTCGTCTTCCGATGCGTTCGATGGTGAAAAGGATGAGGAAGGCGGCGGGGAACTCCACCAGGCCGGAGATGAGGAAGTCAATGTAGACGTTTCCTCCCAGGATCCCCAGCCTCATGATCAGACCCTGGTAAACCACAGCGCTGGTGAACCTGAGGCAGACACGGGGGGACACGTTAACATGTGGCCAAATGTTTGGCAGGAGTTGGAAAAAAAAAGAAAAATCTGGTGAAAACTGACATGGTAAAACTTCTAAACTGTTCTAAAGTTCCTTCCTTCCTATTGTTAACGACCGTCATATAAAAGCAGCATCTATAAAACGTTAGTAGACGTCAGCACGTCAGCTGGTCACTCACTCACCAGTTGAAGCTGAGGATGAACGTGTGCTTTCTCATGTTTGGAGTCCGGATCAGGTCCACGAAGGAAGCAGTGGAGGACTCGGCGTTATCATCTGTCAGAGTCTGCGATGTAGACGTAGATTAACAACATCACTTCGGTTGATTTCTTCCTTGGTGATCGATCAACAAACACCACCACATCCACTCTACCTCAATGTTCTTGGACAATGTCTTCTTGTTCTCCTTGGCCATGGCTTCTGTGATCTCCACAGCTTTGGACTTTCTGTTTTGTGACAGGAGCCATCTGGGGGATTCTGGAATAAACCTGCAAAAATAAACAAACACCATGAAAACAACAACACCGGGGTGTGAACAGAGACGTAGCCTGTCGTCTGTGTTTCCTCACCAGTAGTAGGACAGGAAGAGGATATAAGGAACCGTGATTACGACCTGCAGCCAGCGCCAGTCAGTGATGAAGTAGGCAAGCAGAGGGAGGAGGAGGATGCCGACACTGAACAACATCTGGTAAAGGATGCCCACCGTCCGTCTGAACTCCACTCCGACGAGCTCGGTGACTGACAGAGGAGACAGAAGCTGTCCACACTGGACCACTGACAAACTCACAAGTATGAGATGCTCTTACTCAGCACGTATCCGGCCACCCAGCCTCCTTTCACTCCGAACCCGTAGAGTGTCCTGAAAATCAGCAACGACACGTAGTCCGGGGCAACGGCCACCAGGATCCCTGCGATGCCGTTCAGCAGGTTGGACATCAGGAAGCTCATTTTTCTGCCGTACCTGCAGAGAGGAACACTGGTATCAGTTCGCATCATCACCGCAAAGCACCATGGGATGTTCTGCCCTCCCTCTGACCCTCACATACCGGGCTCTGAGGTACAGACATACCTGTCAGCCAGGTAGCCAATGGCGATACTCCCAACCAGGAAGCCGACGTTGACGGTGGCCTGGTACATGTCCACCAGCCATCCATCAGAACACACCAGATCAAACTGGAACGCACACACACACCCTTGTATATCTTGCTGAATGGAACAGATATTACATAACAGAACTAACAGATTTGTTTGGGCTACAGAGCAAAAAAAAAAAGAACAGATTTGGTAATGAATACCAATTGAATATCACAAATATCACCTATCCAATGAATAGAATCTATCGGATATTTCTTTTCTAACCAAGGAGAAAAAGTTGCATGAACGAAGAAGCAAGAACGAGGAGAAAAGCTTTTAAAAGTGTAAGTGAGGAAATATCTCTTTGAAACTGGAGGAAACGATGACAGGAAGATGTCTGGCAGCCTTGGCTCCCTTGACAACAGCTTCAACTAGACAAGACTCTTGTAGACCAGAGAACTTTGGGCGTTCTCAGGTGAAATCAGCTTACCTCGGTGACAAAGGACTGCCGTCCTTCATAGTCGTACTCCCAGCCCTGTTTGCAGCCCACCTTGCGATTTGCGCTGAGGTTGAGGTCTTTGGCGTCGCAGGCGAGCGCCGTGGAGTTCCAGTCCACCTCGTACTGCTCACAGCTGCTGTGCTGCAGCACTCCAGAGCTGTTGACCAGAGGCAGCGTCAGCCTGCGACTGTCTCCCAAGTTCCAGCCGCAAACCCGCCTCGTCTCCGCCACCGCGGAGTCTCTGCACCAGTGATCTGGGGTGAAACCCTGGAACACGATGCCAACGTACACACCGGCCCAGGGCATCGACACCATGCACAGCAAGGCAAAGATCCGCTTCTGGCTGCGGCCAAACTTCCCTGCTTCCTCCAAGATGTCATCGAAGGTGGTCATGGTTGCTGCTGGAGTAGCGAGATTCACTGTAAGAGCTGGAACTGATGTCCAGCGGCTGTCTCTAGGCGCCGAATGACCCCAGAACATCTGAATGCTGTTTTTAAACGGACAGACAGGGGCAAAGGTCTACAGGCAGCGCAGTGGAGCATTAAAACACGTTTGCTATCACTTTTTCAGACGTCAGACTAGTTGTGAACGGGGCATGGACCTGGGGGCCTTTCTGGAGGTCAGTTAACAGAAACAGCCTCACATGGGCAGGACAAGGCTCAGACATTTAACGTTTAAGAAGCTCTATTGTCACTGTCTAAGACAGCCAAAATCACTTCAGCAGCAAGTGTGTGTGTGTGGGGGGGGTGCAGCTGGCATACCACACTGTCCAACAAAGGTCAGCAGTGGTCTGGTCCAGGTCAGGGGCCGTCTCATTAGCAGTTAGGGGCCCCGAGTGGTTCGTTCATGCAACAAGCACCAAAGGCCTCGTGATCAGTTGGAGTTAAATTCTGGACTTCAACTTCCTTAATGAGCGACCTGAAGCTCGGATACCTCAGGTCCAATGTCCGTGGACTACCAGAGACAAGGTCCCACCAGCCTGGTCCCCAGGACATCATCAGAAATCACAATACTGATATTCAGTGGATCTCATATTTATTCAAATAATGTTTTTTTACATCAATCTTTTCAAATAGCAAAACAGGCAAAGAGCTGAAAAACATCAGAGAACATAAATTACACAACCTTTAACATAATACCGATCTCCCACTGGATCAAATCTTCAATTTCTTGTGCTTTTTTTTTTTTTTTTTTAAGTTGTTTTTCTCCCTCAACATTTTTCCTTCTTCTAAATTTGAGTCTTGAAAACTAACATGTCCATTCATATGTTGATGGGAAAGTGAAGGTTCAGTACCATGCAGTTTTACCACAAACTTTGGTAATCAATACAGAAGAAACTGACTTTCATCAAATGATGGAAAAACAATATCATCTACTGATCATCTGCTTCTCTGGAATTCTCCTCAGGTGACCACCACACAGGTCGATGTTAGCGCGTTTCAAACGTTTCTAACAGAATACGATGGCAGACATGAACACGATGACTTTTGACAGACATGCCGAATGACAAAGGACATTTCATTTTGTTAAAATATTTGGAAAATGCCACGGAGCCGTGTCCATTTCCACTGTTTTGATTGTTCAATGGAAACCGACGCCGTCCATCGTGTGCACATTCACAAGTCGAATCTTACAGGCAAAATGTCCTGAAAGCATCGTTTATTCCCCTCCAAACATCACATCATTTCACTGATACCTATTGTTATACTTATTATAATAATTATCATCATATATAATCATGATCAATGATAATGTCATTATAATACCTAAATATTACAATACCTTTTTGCTACCAATATATACTGTCAAAGAAATGTCCCCTTAAAGGGCATTGTGTTTGAGACATGGGTTTGTGTATGTGTGTGTGTGTGTGTGTGTGGGGGGGGGGTCTATGGCACAACCCAAACTATAAAATACTGATATCACTAATCCTGTTTCGTGTTATTAGCAAGTGATGTCATGAACTTTCAAAACTTAAGAGCTGAGATGGGCGAGTGTTTTTCAAACATTAGATCTCAAATTTCCACACATAAACTTCAGATAGTGAAAAACAAACAATGGATTTGAAACGTTCCCTTGCGTACTGTAAACAATGTACCTGATGAGACATTTATACCTGTGGCCACAGTCACTGACTTCAGATGAATAGGTAACTGGCCTTTAGACGCCTTCTTCTGACACAAGAAAAACATTTTACAGCCAACGATGCTCAAAAGGATCAAACAATCAATTCCACCAAAGAGCTGCATCCTGTGATGGTGACTGACGTCGCATTGAGCCCTGCTGGTCACTGAACTCAACTTCAACCATAACTCCATGAACTGACTGTATCAAACATTAAACATGAAACATGATCTTGTGATTGAATCACTTAAAATCTGATTCAGATACAAGCTTCTGAAATGAATCGAGAAAACAATCAAACGTTCTAACCCAAAGTCACTGTAGTTCAATATTCTAGCTCCATGTGAGTTAGTGAACTCACCCAGGTGAAGTCAGGTCGTCTGTGGCTGAAACACTGAAACCAAACACTGTTTTACTCTCACTTCACCCTGCCAGCCCTCAGATTCAGGTCTCGTCCAGTAACACTCTCATCGTGGCACTTGTTTCTGAAGGAGAACTGATGTTTCAACCACCTTGATCCAGGACATGCATTTGGCATCTGACTTTGCACCTCAAGAATGCGATACGTTGAGATTTTAAAGCAGGAGCGTGTGATCTCATCGACCTGAACACCCGAACTGAGGTGATAAAGTAATGTCCGTACATCAGTGACAGCTGGGGCTGTACAAATATGGCTTTAGCGGGAGAGGGACTGTGAAATCAACACAAGCTCCAAAGAGTCACAATAACATCTGCATTTTCAACGAGACGTTGTCACACCTAAGGCCATCTCCATCTCCTGAACACAACAAACGGCTCTGTACAGACAATCCGACCAGACGAGCATTTAAATAATGATAAAAACAACGGATTCACCAGTGAACACAAACCACATCGTAGAATATTATTTATGTACAGTGTCTCAAGCAAAAGACAAAATCAATGTATCATATCGATGAACGTGAAATTCATCAAAAAGGAAGGCATCGCGCTCTTGTTTTGAAGGGGCTGAAAGAAAGGATATGCTATAAGAGGATCTGTAAACAGCAAGAAAAGACAAATCAGTGTCTTCATTCCCTTTAGAAGCAACACACCAACATCCTGGTAGTACATTCGCCTGTGTTTTCTTGGACAGCAGTCGTCTGTCCTCCCCAGACCTGGGTCCTCGTTTCACGTCTAAACACTCCGTCTAAACACTCCGTCTGTCCTAACGGGCAGGTGAACACGTTGGAAACTCTCTGCACTGAGGGTGGATAATGCTACAATAAAGTGCTAAAGTAATGGCACAGCTTCACAGGAAAACACAAGAAGGACAGTTTGACGTGTGGACTCATGAAGAAGCTCCGTGGGGGCCTGTCAGGTCTCTGTCACATAAATAAGACTGAAGCTGTTACAGTGAACCAAAGACCGAAACCACCTTGAAAGAAGCAGCTACCAATAAATAAGAACCCTGGTGCTCATGGGGAGGGAGTCTGGATGGACCACGTCTGACAGAAGACATCCCAGAAAGAGAGGAGAGCTTTCCTTCAGTATGCTGTTGTTTGGAGACATTCACCAACAGAGAGTAGTTCAGACTGGATGGGTGTGTGGGGGGGTGGGGGGATGTGGGGGGGTCAGCAGAAAGTGACATCACACCCTGAGGAGGTCCTCGTCACTATCATCCTCATCCCGTTTCCCGTGTGCTGCTGTGTTGTTACCACGGTTACTATGTGAAGAGAGAGGCTTGCTGCTCTGCCTCTTGCCGTCCGACTCGTCCAGCAGACCGACCAGGTCCTCGTCGCTCTCCTCCTGACATGACCAACACATTTCATTTATTCATTCATTTCGTTTATTCATTAATTTCATTTATTCATTCATTTCGTGTATTCATTCATTTCATTTATTCATTCTTTGACGTATTCAAGCTTTTACTTGCAACTTCTCGGCAGCAGGTTTTACTGGCGGATGACTGTCGGTCATCAGAACATCGGGTCATTTTTCAGCCCAAATTGT
>CAAKHB010007532.1:740264-759787 GCA_901007665.1 Aeoliscus strigatus | reverse complement strand
TTATTGATTCCAAAAGATGATGCTGACTTGTCTGAACCTGAACCAGACACTCTGCAAACAGTGCTCTTCTTACAAGCTGGCTCTGCAACGCTGCCGCAAACGTTGATGTGGTAGCTGCTGGCGCCAGCTGGTACCTGTTGTACAAGCAGCAGAGCAACAATAAACCTAATGCTGTATATCAGTGTGACAAAGAGGTGCAGACTTTTTTGGGGCCATAGCTCACCTGCACTTCTCCAGAGAGGGCTGACAGGTCAAAGGTGAACTGCAGCTGAGTGTCAGTGAGCTGGCAGCCGCTGAAGTGTGTGGCGTCTGAGCAGACCACAGGGGTCGCCCACTCAAACAAGTAGACACATCCCTGCAACCTCAGCATTTGAGGAGAGCCCTGGAGAAAGACAGAGGGAGGAGGGATGGGTGTTGCAGGGTTACAGGCCAATGAGGACATAAAACAGCCTCTGAGAAGTGAAACAGGAAATCACAGACTGACCAGGTCTAAGCCTCTATGGCAGGTGAAGATGATGGTGGAACTGTAGTTCTGTGCAGGGTCAGCCACGCACTGAGTGGAGCTGTCGTAGGTGATGGACACCTTGCCTGCTGCACCGATCTGAGGGCCGCTGGTCGTCCGCCCAATATCCTTTCCAAGACAGAAAGAATGAAGAAAAGAAGTAAAAGGATGTTAGTAAAAAGAATGAAAGGTATTGTTTTCTTTATGAATTCAATAAATGTGACTATATTTTTTTCATGTGTGTGTGTTGGAATTAAATGTCGTGAAGTCTTCTATTTCAGATAGATCTATATGGGACTTACAATAGGAGGTCCCTTGTCAGGGTCCATGCACACGGCGGCTCCAGCGGGGCAGGTGACCCCGGGGATGGGGTTGAGAGGCTGACAGATGCTGATGTAGAAGACGGGAGATTTGGCACTTTGGTCCACAGCCTCATCTGCGAGGAGATTGAAGATGTGTGACAAACGGATATGGTTGGACCTCTCTGTCACGTCACATCTGCGTTCTGTGCCCAACATCTGCACACTGACCTGTGGTGGAGTAGTATCCACTGATATGGATCAGAGGACTGAGGTCTATGAGGGCAGAGCCGTTATGAAGCGAACATGTGACCTGAAAGATAACATCATCATCATCATGATACAAATGTGTTGTTCCTCTCACCACGCTACATTTGAATTTTACATGTAAAAAAACTGAACAGCGGGGGTGTTTTGGTAAAACACTGATACTCACAGGCTGTTCACAGACTAGGTGTGTGTGGAAGGAGAACAAGTGTGTGCAGGTGTCAGCGTTTGAGTCGATGAGGACGGGCTCTGGCGGGGCCGAGCCCATGCTGGGCGGCCTGTGAGAAAGACGGCGATACTTCCATCACATCAAAACTGGATAAGTATATAACTACGTGTCTGCTACCAATGACTGCATAACTCTTAAGATCTGCGACTGGAAGCAGAGAGGCACACCTGCAGATGAAGTGGATGATGGTGCTGTGTTTGCTGTTGGGGTTTGAAGGACACGGACTTCCGCCTTCATATGTCAGCTCCAGAATATGGTCCTTGTATGAAAGCTTCCTGCTCACCTGACCGCCGCTAGTCGCACTGTTGCCATCTCTAATACACACAGCTGAAACAAACACAAAAACAAGCATATAGAGGTAAAATCGATCCCCCACTCAGAGGGACAGACTTCAGCAAACAAATCTGACTGGCTGGAAAAAGCTGAATGCATCACAGCCTCTGTGACTCAGTATTAGATAACATACTGTTGCTGTCATTCAGCGACTGAAAGTCTTTATGGAAGGTACGTGTGTGTCTGTGTGTGGCTTTCATTTATTCATTCATGCATAGCTGAACAGTCTCATAATCCAGATTATAAATTAGGTGTGTGTGCACAGAAGCACTGGAGTTAACGTCTGACAGACGTGTTAGTAAGTTGAATTTTCTGGAAGGTGTCTTATTACGGCTTAGCGCTCGAGTTGTGACGCATGTTGAGTGATCCATCAACTGCAGCAACAAATGATTAACGCTGACGCAGTGACTGGATCAACCATTTCCCTTAAATTGCCTGAACAAAACCTGTGTTTAATTTCAAAAATATAAATATGAAAATCTGAGCTTATGTTCATTTTTAAATAATCAGATGAATGTAAGTATAATAACTGACCCATAATTGAGCATAAGACTTTATTAGGCTTAAGGGTTAATGATTGTATAGACATTTTCTGCTTTCTTCTTTCATTCATCAAGTTGGGGGTTGATTTCTTTTATTAATAAAATAATTGACAGACGACAATAACTGAATGCATAACAATAATTTAAAAAAGTAGTTTTAGTAGTATAGTGTATATACTAAAATATACAAGTATATATAGTTATTTGCAGCAGTTATCTTAATGAATTCATCCTTGTAGGGAGTTACATACCAGTTTCAGGGCTACATCCAGCGTTGGTCATATTTCCACAGATATTCATGCGGAACATCTTCCTGTGATCCTGATGGTCATACACTGTGTATCCTCCCTCATGTGTCAGACTGTTCAGGTCGAACAAATGACCTGGGGAAGAAAGTTCAAGGTCATATTTAAGGGTCTTATACTGAGGTTCGTATGAACATGTTCCAGAGACAGAACAGACAGAGGGTGTCTGACCTGTAGTGGGGTTGGTGACTCTGCAGTCGTCATGCTGGCTGCTGTTCAGCGGGCAAGCAGCAGCTGTTAACCATATGAAGGTGTAGAGGCAGTCCTCGATGGCAGAAATAAGAGTAGGTCGAGAGCCCTGGAAAGTGGTTTAAATGAGTTCATTTGTAGAGAGCACATTGCATTTATTTACAAATCTTGGATAAGACTGGATTTTAAGGGGGCTTTTGTGCAGACTGATCATAGGACATTGACCTAACACGTGTGACACATGTGTTAATCCATCAGAAATGAAAACGTTGTGCTAAAGTGGATGTTACTAACCACTTTGTCTCTGTCGCACTTGAAGCGAATGATGCTGGTCCTGTTGCGGTGTCCATCAGGGCAGGACTGCCCACCAGTGTACTGCAGCTTGAGGACACTGCCATCCCATGACGGACCAGACGCCAGCTGCCCCAGACTTACATATTCATCCCCAGTTTTCAGGCAGGCCGCTGCACCGGATGGACACTTCCAGGAACCTATCACAGGATGAGGAGAGGATCACTTTGGACAGTAGCTGGATATACCGACACAATTTACCTTCTGGAGGAAAAAAATGCAGTGATTTGGGAGAATAACTTGAGGAGAAGTTGATGGTAGAGTTTGAACACGGACACTGACCTCCCTGCTGCACCAGAGACCTGCACACATTGATGTAAATTCTGTTCTTTGTGTCGTCAGTGGAGGGCTGTACCTCCCAGTTCTGAGTCTCCATGGCCAGAGAGGAGAGGTCATATGAGTGACCCTGACCATCACTGAGGACAAAGACATGAATGAATCTTATGTCTGCAAACACTAAAGAATATGAAAAGTCACTCTATTTAATTCTTTGAAAAAACAGACTTCTTTTCTGCAGTTTGATCCTTCACATAAGTGACAGAAAGTAGAAATCTTGATCTCCATGCTCGCTTGTTTTGATATAAAAAGGGTATTATAGTTGAAAAAAATGAAAACCCACACATTTATTTGAAATACACACCATTCCATTTGGAAATCAGACAACAAAATCATGTAAATTGTGAACATGAATATCAACATAACTACTAGAAACCACGGCCACAGTCTGTTGAATTACCTGTAAGAGCAGCTGGTGGTTTTCACAGGGATGCAGGCCAGCGCGGTGGGCCAGTTGAAGAGGTACGTACAGTCAGGAGTCTCCTTAATGAACTCTGGTGTTCCCTAAACAAATCAAGAGACGCACATCATGATTTCAATAAGGAAATAACAATAATGTCTTTTTAAAGGTGACAGACATACTTCACATTAAAGTAAGAGTGACGATTCATAAAAATCTTATGTCATGTAGGTTGTTATGTAATTTATGTTATGTCTAATGGCCGAGACTGGAAGTACAGTCAGACGGTCCTGTCAGTGTCATCAGCACATTCACTCACTGGGTGCCTGTCAGGGTGGCAGGAAAAGTAGATCTCAGTGGATCTTTGGTAAATCTTGTGACAAGTCTCTCCATTGGTGTAGTTCAGGATGATCTGGTCTCCAACGTAACTCAGAACCTGGGTGGCCATTCCTGCAAAGAGAAAAAACATCTCAAATCAAGTCAAGTTTCAAAACAACAGCAGCATACACAAAGTGCTAGATGTAAATATCCAACACATCCCCGGGGCATAATTCAAAGCAATAAAACAAATAAATACAAACAGCCAAGAAGATCACAAAAATTGTTCTGTAGCTTTTAAAACAATACAGAACAACTATCAAACAATAAACAAGAGCATGTCTCATGTGAGGTTAAAGCCAGAGAATGAAAATAGTTTTATGATGTTTTATGATGATTCTTAAAAATGGACAGTGAGGAGGCTTATCTGATGCGCAGTGGTAGATCAATAAATAAAATGCATGTTAACAACAACAATAATAATAATAATAATAATTTAAAAATGGACTCAAACACACAGATAGCTAGTGGAGAGAAGCCAGGATGGCATTTACATGCTCCCTCTTATGAGCTCGAGTTAGAAGAGTATTCACCTAGCCATTGTTTAAAATTTCTCACCCGCAATCTTGTGGTTGTTTCCATCCACCTGGCATGACGAGACGAGATCGCTGCCCGTGTTGATGTGGGTGCAAATACCTCTCTGAAGGCCACCGCAGACCGACAGGTGGTAGATGTACTTATCATTTTGGACAGGGTAATCTTGACCTTTCAGGGAGCTCAGGTCAAACTCATAACCACTCCTGGGGTCACGAACTTGACACTCATCACCTGGGAGGGCATGTTAAAACATTTCATTATGTTGTAGAACTCAACAGAAAGTTCATTAAACAGAGTTTAATTAATGTATGACAGAAAGGACCATCATTTGAGGGTTAAGCACATTATATAGTCATGGAAAAGATGACTATATCACCCACCCAGACACATGGCTGCAGTCATTCAAACAATAGTTATGGAATTATTGTGGAGTACTAACTCCTGTGTGTATCATGTGAATAACAGACGGAAAAGAAAACATGGAATGCCTAAAAGCATTGTTTTCAGCAGTACCAGTACCGGATTTTGGTTATTATAAAAAACATGTGAAATAGCAACTCTTATGAGCTATTCTGTTATCATTATGTTTTCCAAATTAATTTGCGGTACCTGGCATGAAAATGAACAAGAAATAGAAAAAAAGGGGTCTAATTTTTTTTCTACATTTTTTCCATACTTTTTAATTTGCATGAGTTTACTATAATAATTAATAATTATTACAGTAATATAGTAATACGTTTTCAAAAGCAACCAAAAGACTATTTGGATGCCAGTGGATACAGATTAAAACAGCATTTCACCTTGAGACTTCCTGATGGGGCAGGCCTCTGACGTCCTCCAGATGAAGACATATTCACAGCCGTCCAAACGGTCAAACATGGGGGAGCCCTAGAAATGCACGAGTGCACACACGCACACACACACACCGAGTATGAAACTGTATGTGTACAATCAGGATTGTGCAGTTATATATGTATAGAATAGATGTGGACATTCCCTGAATATAATCCTAAAAAGGCAGATCATCTGTGATCCCCCTGTGTTGTTGAGTTGTGTACATGTACAGAGGCAATATCTGATGTTTGTGCCTCAAAGGAACATGTTGACCATGTAAAATGAGGGCAGAAACAGAAACAGAAAGTCAAGTCAAGTGACTTGATTAGTTTACAGAATCTGCTGAAACTGTTGGAGCGGACACAAAATACTCACTGGGTTGTCGTCACACTGCAAGATGATGCGTGTCGAGTAGCGGGATGTCTGACCACACGAGTCTCCGTTCTGGTAGACGATGCTGATAGAGCCGTCCTCCGCCACCTGCGGGGTGGACTTGACGTATCCCAGGTTATAACTGGTCCCGCCAATTATGCCACAAGCACCCAAAGGACCCACTGGAGACAGGAATACAGTATGACAGGACTGAACCGCTTTTTTGGTGTGACAAGCAAGAATTTTAATGTGGACTGAAATGTTCACTCACTGTGGGTTAAACTGGCTTGATACAATATATACAATATTTTCTGTTATGACACTATTCTTGATATCATACAAAGTCACACAACTGCAACAAAGTGTTGGTTCCATATTTTACCCCAAAATGTTCTGTAAAACTGATGAAATGTATCTGTGTTTCTCTGTTAACTACAGAGCCACGAAACAGTTAAAACTGATGTATGTGTATAAGGAGACAGAAGGGGATGCACATACTGACCAGGACAGTCCTTCAGAAGAGGAAGGGGTCTGCAGATGTTGATGTAAAAGCTGCGCGATTTCACTACATCTGTATCTATGGCAACCCAAGGTCTGTCGCCTCCATACCGAATAAGGTGACTCAGGTCGTACTCATTACCGTGGGAATCTTCAGGTTGTCAGAAAAGTACAATCAGATTAAAAATGTGGATCTGCTTAATGGTCAAGGGACATGAAGGAAACAAAGTGTGTGCGTACCAATGATGTGGCAGTCCACTGGGGCCGGGATGCAGGCGAGTGCAGTGGAGAACTCAAAGAGGACATCATGGACCACATGGCTGGCCAAAGTACTCAAGTCCTCTCGCACAAACTTCAGTGAGCCAGGTTGAGCATTACGATCACAAACAAAATTAATCGTGAAGGTGTCCCGAGTTGCTGGTACACAGGGAAAAAGAACACCTCCAGTGACTGAACTCCAGACCCCATCTGTATGGATGAGAAGCTGCATCTATGTGGTTACCTGTGGAATCGTCCCGCTCTCCCTTGTATATCAACTGGAGCAGGCCATCAGTGGAGTATTGGAGGGTCTTCTGCACCCCCACCGGGCTGATGGGATGTCCATCTTCCAGCTCACAGCCTGCCATGCCTTGCCCACAGTCCGCCACATCAGAGCAGATATTCACCTACGAAGACGGAGGAAGAATTATATGAATGTCTTATTATGAGGAGAACATAACACATCTTTGACTGGTAAAATCTTGAACACTATTAATGTCTTACCAAAAAGTCCTTCCCGTTCCCATTCGTTTTGTATCCAGTTTTAGAAGCCAGAGGCTGAAGGTTGAACTCCAAGCCGGTGATGGGGTCCACCACAGCACAGCTCTAGGACAAAAGGATTCAGTTTGAAAATCAACACTATCATACAGTTGAATGCACCCTGAAAGGTGTGATCATATAAGTAGGCTCACATCATTCTTTGTGGTGGTGATGGCACAGGCGGCCCTGGTTTCCCACATGAAGTTGGCGGTACAATTCTGGTACAACAGGAATCGTGGCACCGTGGACTGAAACACAGAGTCATAGAAGAAGCAGAATGCCGGTCGTTCTGTGGATCCAGGCAGCGGTAAAAGCCACTGCCTTAACTGGATTAACTTACCAAAGTTCCTCTGGAGCAAACCAGGTGGATGCGTGTTGTGTATGTCAGCATCAGGTCGTCTGATTTGCAGGCGGAACCATCGGTGAATTCCAGCATTAGTCTGTCCCGCCCCTCAATGACTGGACCTCGCTTAGAAACACCCATGTTACTGACGGATACCACTTCCTTCAGAGAGTCAGAAGACAGACAGGAGCAGACAAACGTAGAATTTAACATTGATCTTAATTATCAACAAAGAACTCAACAAGAACTTTTGGTGACTAAAAACACCCTTTGCATGTGGATGAGAAGCCCAACTGCACAGAAAAGAGTTGAAAACATCCACATCAGTGTAATTGTTCTCTTACAGACCTGCGTGGACGTATACTTCATCTGGCAGACCGATGCATGGCGGTCGCAGCCTGGTACAGCATTGATGGGCCGACAAATGTTGATGTAGTACTTTCTCAGGTTGGTGGTGTCAGTCAAATCCATCACCTGCCAGTTGCCTCTAGAGGCGGTGCGAGACAAGCTGGAGGCGAAAGATGATGATTAGGAGGGGTTTTTTTGTTAATTAGGGAAGATTTAAGTGTCACATGGATCTACGCTGTACCATACCTGGATAAGTCGTATTGGTCAAGAGTGTTGGGATCAGTCACCACACACTCATGAGGCCGTTCAGGACACGCATATGATGTATACCAGCGGAAGTTATATGTGTAATTGTCCTCAGCCTGGAGTCAAGGGATGAAATGTACAAATAAATAAGACTCAGCTGCAAACTGATCTTGTAACGAAGAAAAAGGAAAGACAGAACAACCTGAAACTCAGGTTTGCCAGCACCGGCCTCTGGGTCACACAGGAAGGAGATGAGTGTGGACCGGAGGGTGTGCTCTTTGTTGTTGTACTGGGAGCCTTTACTGTAGGTCAGCTGGATCAGCCCGTCATAGTACGACAGCCTGGAGTTTGCTTCCCCGAGGCTCCAAGAACTAAGACGACAGGGAAAAACATTCTTCTCTCATGGAAACACTCATAGAACTGTGACTCTAACAGATGTGGTTACAAATGTTGTGTAACCATATCCACCAAATGCATTAATCACATAGGATGGATCGATTTGTTATGTCAGGTATCTACAGCTCCTTCTTACCTCTTTTCCACCTGGCATGCTCCAGCCTTTTCAGGACAGGTGGCGGCTTTGACGTGACTGCAGACGTTTATGTAGTAGACATAGCTGCCGCTGGTCAGGTTGTACCAACCACCGTCGGGTTTGGAGAGAGGAGACAAGTCAAACGAGAACCCTGGAGAGAAACAGAGGATTACGGTAGGTCATAGGAGTCACAGCGAAATCTGTACGAGCAGCTTCTTTATCTATTCACTTGTGAACTATTGTGACATTATATTATAATATCATCTTGTAACAGCCTAACAGGGTGACTGTTTCTTTCTCTAGATCATTCTACAGGATTTCTGTTTCCTTAGCTCAGAGCAATTGTCTGGATTGGCTCTGGTGAGGGATGAACCCAACCCAGTCCCGCCCTTGAGTGCCACCAACTCCACCCCAGGCACCTTCAAGTGGCTTCCCACTGCTCTGTGTGTGCTTGTGTGCTCATTGTGTGTTGCATGACCAGATGGATAAAAATGCTTCCGTCCTATTTTCCCTTCCGTCCTATTTTCCCTTCCATCCTATTTTCCTTCATACGAAATATTAATCATTCACGAACCAAGACAGATCAAACGTGTTGGCAGCGTACCAGCCTGTGTGTCCTCCACCTTGCAGTTGTCTCCTTGTGTCTTTGAGAGGACACAGGCGGCAGCGGTGTACCACTCTAACTCGTACACACAGTAATCAGGTGAAACACTGCGGAGGACAGGCGCGCTCTCCAGATCTCCTGCAAGATCATATGAGAAGGAGACAACTCACTCAGATAAAGAGATACACACAATGTTCACTGATTCTTATTGACATGTGCTCATCTCACCTGGTTTACACTTGAGGGTCACGATGGTTCGTATTCTCGTGGTTTTGCTGCATAAACCTCCATTAGTGTACACCAGTCTGATATCATTTCCTTTTTCTGTCTTCTGGGGAGACGAGAGGAAACTGCCCAGGCTGACGACTTTATGATCCTTATCTGAACCAGAACGACACAAACGTGAAAAAACGCAGGTGTTTAATAAAGCAAACACCTGTCATTGGTGAAACACTGACATGGATCTGCTCCATTCATTCTCATTAATAAACTGCCCCTTACATGGGCAAGTTCTTACCCACGGCACAAATGGCAGCATCCTCTGGGCAGCCGACAGCACCGCCGGCCTGAACGACTTTGTGACAAACATTAAGGTAGAAACGTTTCAAGCCCGTCTCCAGAGATTCAGCGTCCACCGCTTCCCAGTTCCCACTGACATCTGACCCTGAGGGGACAAAGATCATGGAAGTATCGTAAAAGAAGTCTTAGTAAAGCTAATACTTCTCACAATAGTGTGTATGATAATAAACATATTTGACTAATCACAGCTTTGAGTTAGATATGGTTTAATCGATGGTCAGAATAGAAGGAGTTTATTTTACAATCATGGGACTTGTCCAGTCCACGTCAGATGAACTCACCAGGGTACCGTGTGAGGGACGAAAGGTCGTAGTGTTTGTTGCCGTCCTGCACCCGACACAGTAAATCCTCCTTCTCCTTGACGCAGGCATACACCGTCTCCCAGTTGAAGTAGTATGTACAGTCCGTCTCGCCGACGAAAACTGGGCTCCCCCGTCCACCATTGGCTGCAGATAAAGTGGCCAAGTGAGGACAAATGAACTTTTCCTGAGAAAAATAAAACGGACTGAACTTTACGCAGGATGATTATGACAGACATCAGTTTATCAGTTTAGTTTTAAAAATATTTTTTCAAAAAGATTAAAGAGTGTCATCAGTGATTGGGTGCTGGGTGTTGTATTGGTACCTTGCTGGCTGCATCATGTCACTAGATGGCACCAAACACATGCTGGACGTCTTAAAACATGGTGGGAAACAAAAAATAAAGTAGGTTCTCACATGCATTCTTGTTGCACTCAAAGTTGATGATGGTCATTCTCTGGAAGCCTGTGGAGCAGGAGCTGCCGTCTGGGTAGATCAGAGTCAGATCTCCATCTGAATAACTATGGGGGAGAAAACAGAGGCAGTGGCTCAATGCTAAAAATATCCTAAAAAAAGTTTAATATTGATCAGCACTGTAAATGTTTATCTTAATTAGCTGGATCAGTGCTGGGACAAACACTTTTGTAATAGTATAGTCAGTCAATAGACTTTGACACACACATAGAGACACTTTACCGTAGCGTCTGGTTCTGGTATCTTCCAGCCACCTTCTTGATAGTGTCTTTCTTCACTTGGCAGGACGATATGAACTCTCCGGCTTTGCCACATTCGTCAGTGGGGATCTCCCCACATATATTCAGGTAGTAGACGTAGCTGTCAGCACCTTTGCTGTCCCCAGAATGTGCATAGTACGGATGGTCTATTGCTGCACAAACACAGGCAGATTGAGCATAAAGTAGAGGATTCATCAGCATTGTGCTGTGTCGTCAAAAGTATCATGAGATTTTTCTTTGTGTTGTGGCCTCGAATGATTCATGAAAAGAAATATACAGTGTGGCGACTCATGCGGGTTGAGGGCTAATCAATTGAGTCTGGTTTGATGTCATTGACAGCTGATTACGTGAGGTTAATGCAGACAATATGTTTTTTAAAGAAGTGTTGCTGAGTAGTTTCAGCAAGGAGCCTGAACAGAAGTAAACTGCTCTAATAAAACTTTTCGCAGTATTTCTAGAAGAGTCATCGTCCTGAAATAAGACAGTAAGTGGAAAACAGTTGACAGGAAGTGGAAAGGTCAGTGTCGTTTAGTCAGAAATGACTTCCTCTACCGGTTTAAATATAAAGAGGCACATGAGTCTACTTGTGGTTTAATATTTGAACATGGAAAAGGAGGCTTTTGGCTTCATTAAAAATCATTTAATGTTCATGCGCCAACATATTGTGTGCGTGTGTTTGTTCTTACAGCTCAAGGTGAGGGGCGTTAGGTCGATGGAGATGTCGTGCTGATCGCTGGTCAGTTTGCAGCTATGACTCTCCAAATAATCCCTGTGACAGGCGTATTCAGTCACCCACTCCACCTCATAACGGCAGTTGGACTCTGCTGTCATTTTTGGAATGCTGCCCTGAGAGAGAAGGCCAAAGGTCACTTTCAGAGTAACATTTAGTCCTAAAAGTTCATTTAAAAAAAAAAAAAAATCAGGAGAGAAACCTACAGAATGTCTGCTTGATGGACAAATGAAAGTGATGGTGACTCCAGGGGTGTGTCCATTACAGAAGACTGGAGGAGACGAACCAGCACTCACTTCAACTTCATACTGTAACCTCAATCTAAGGAGGACGAGACATAAAGAGTGAGGGAGTGAGGAAGTTTGGCCTGAGGAAAGGTGTGCTGTAGTTTTCGTTTTCGTCGATAGTGGGCTGCTGTTCACTCAGGCGTCAAGTGCAACTCACCACAGCTACCGCCGGCAGAGCTACTGCAGCGTGTCATGTTCTTAAATCATCTGATGCAGCTTGTACATGCAAACAACATGGGCAGAATGGAGAGAAGAGAAGAAGTAATGCTAGTGTACCTGTCACTGGATACCAGCTCTAAGGCTTTGCTGGGGAAGCCCATGTTGTACGACTCACTACCAGTGACCAGACAAGCTGCGGAGCCTTCTGGACAGGGTTTCTCTGCCCAATCTGAAAAGCAGCAGGGAGAAGAGATATAATGACAACATGTACCCATATTAGGTTTTAACCAGAACTCATCTGGTCTCAGACGCAGATACACAACCCCAGACAACTGGTTAATTTTGAGAATGACAAGGACTTTGTGGTGCGTCAGAACTAAAAAACATGATCTGCTCTGTCCTCATTACAAAATGACCAGTGTCCTCGGCATGTATTCATCCATCCATCAATCATCGTCCCTTAACCCCCCCCATCCTCCACAAACCGAGGCTGCGGCATATGTTGATGAAGAAGTCAACATCGTCGTTTCCGTCGTCCACCAGATAGCCTTCTTTCATTTTGATCAGAGGGCTGAGGTCGTGCTTCTTCCCATCAGTGTCAAACACAAAGCAAGGCACCTGGACACATAGATGACAGACAGATGGATAGAAGTTACAATCAGAGTTTTGAGAAGTTGACATATATGAGCAGGGACAATGTGACAGTACAGCAGGTAAGTCTAAACAGCCTGCCCCCCTTGTTAGAGTTAGACAACGTCAAGTACAAAAACAGCAGTTTTTAATCACACAGCGGGGTGGGAGAGGCCCAGAGCACCCTTATGTCTGCTCCTATAACCCAGTTTTAATTTGTTCTATACCAAATATGTATTTCTTTTCACACACTTTCATTTCGTCTATGCTAATGTGACCTATCCATGACCATTATACATTCATACCAAAAGAGCAGGAGCAGTTTGCTATTACCACTTCAACGCACTACGAGTGTTTTCGTTGGCTGTTTTAAAACAGTGACAGCATCAGCCGATCAGATGTCCCACCTCATACCTCTTTGTGTGGCTTGAATGTGTCTTTCTTGCAGGCGGTGTAGGTCCTCCACTCAAAGTAATACACACACTGAGACACCGTTACAAACTCTGGCGTCCCCTGTGGCACACAGACACAAGAATATGATGGATAAAGACAGTGACGTGTTGATGAGTGTGATTATCACATAGCAGTGTACTGCACAGGAGAAAAAAGCAACATGCACAAGAACAAAGAGAAGGTTTGGGGCTGCTGTAGCTCGGGAGGTAGAGAGGGTCATAGGGAGTCCATGTCTGAGTGTCCTTGAACAAGACACTGAACCCTGAACTGCTCCTCGGAATGCTAGCAGCTAGCAGCTTCTATGTGTGAATGAACGAACAACACGGTGATACACTTTATTCAGGGGAGAAAATGTATAAATTGGAGCCCTGTATTGGAACCATTGCTGCCTCTGGAGAGAAAAAGCATCAGAGGAATACTTGTTGTCATTTGTTGTTTTTAATATTTCTTTCTTATCTGTCTTCAAACTGTGTCAGCAAGTCAAACTTCGTCCAAGGTCAGGTCTTTCTCAGAAGGACATGCGTCTGTGCTACATGAGAACATTTTGTGACTGCACTGAGGAGATTCATTCACTGAACGTAATCAGCAGCACACAGCTCTTATGTCTCTAATAGGATCGTACAGAGAAGTAATAAAATTAGTCCAAGTCGAAGTAACTAAATCCCAAAAAACACAAAATGTCCATAGTGGCGCCCTCTACAGTCAAGTGTTATTGTGTTTTGTTTTGAATTAATTCCTGGGACTGAGGATCCAAACAGCCATAAAATACTGATACTGATTTCCTACGTCTAATGTCAGTACTCATCTCACCATGGTTTTTCCACACTCAAAGCCGATGCTGGTCCGAATATTGTTGTTACTTCCCGGACAGTTAACAGAGGTGTTGAAATCAAGCACGGAGCCAGAGAGCCTCTGCAGGGACAACTCACCTAGGACAAAAATAGTGACATGAAACATCATCGTACATGGCTACCTCCACCTTCACTTTGTCTGTCAGCAGGATTACACACAATCAGAGTTTCTAGAGGGGTGTACCACGCTTGACTTGACACTGATTCTCAGGCAGTTTTTCCCTGCGTGTTACTGACAGTTAGAAAAATTATGTCTGTACCCTCTGACCTCCTCAGAGGCCCTGGAAAATGAACTTCTGTCGGGTTACAAATGACCCTGCAGTTGGTGTGGAGACATACTGTCTATCTGAGCAGTCCGTTGGAACAAGTTTGCGTTTTGAAATTGATGAAGAGTGCGTGAAGTTTTACAATGAGTAAAAATTATATATATATACATATATATGTGTGTGTGTGTGTGTGTGTATACTGTATATCTGAAGACACTCAAATCTATAAAGTAGGTTTGGTGGAAAATCTAATTCATTTCCATGTGGAATTTTACCTACCAACAGTAAACATTTATGCAGCAAACATAATATTAGATCCGTTATCATATTTAAATTATTTGTGTCAATAAACTGATTGATTTTGAGATCGACTGATTTTTTACTTTCTCTAAGGGAAAGCTGTGTGTTTGTTCGTCTCTACACCATCCAATTTGCCAGAACTGGTATGACGACTGGCTCATAAAGGAATGTTACACAACAATGTGGTCTACTAACCTGAAAAACACAACCAGCATGGATGACTGGGCTGGTCTGTGCTCAAGTCCAACTTCTGTTTTAGAGTGTTGTTATATCCTGTTATTATGTTTGACACAAATGACGGAAATGACCAGAATTTGCTATTTAATGTCGTTGTTTTCTTCTTTTGCATCTGATATGTAACTGATATTGAATAACAAATAAAAGTATGTATATTAACAATGAACATATTATCTTGGTACTGGCCTCTCTTTACATATTGAAATGTTAACAATGTTAACGTAAGCCAGCAAAGAAAGAATCTTAATAATACTAAAAAAAATAATAAATACGACAATGTTCTTTAAGCAGTTTCAAATTATCTGTTTTGTAAACTTGCAAAAACAAAAACAATGACGACTGCAAATGTGCACAGTGCAAACGTTCTTGTTAATTGGCCTCTTCTAATAGCATATTTACTCTATGGAAAGAGATTTTATTTGGTCTGTCTGTCTGTCCTGTTTTGTCACATTACAGAGACACAGTTACACATGATGACTGGATGATTACATGACGCAGACGGATCTGACAACTTTCTGCTGCTGTAAAACTCACAAGAAGCAAGTGTGTACTCGTCAACAGCTTCAATAGTGCACTGCTCCTCTATTGAGTAAATGCTGATGTTTGTAAGAGGTTGGAAAGAAGAGGTGTCCAGTTTGGAACTGAAAAACAGCCTGGGGAGGTCAGAAAGTACATGTCATTTTACGATTTAGTCCTTTCAAAGACTCTGACGACAACAGAAGGCTCATCCAAACCGCTCAACAATAACTCAAAGCAAAAGAGGTACAAATGTGTAAAGGTGAACCGTGTTTAATTTCTGAGCAGAGCCAACCAGACAGTATGTAAACAACCTTCAGCACGACATTTGACAAGAAAGACATAGAGAGCTAGTGAGTGAGACATGTGGTTTGATGTTGTTCATGGGTCGTGTGACAAGTCAGCTGAATAGATTTTACGCCAACTCATCTGGCCGCACTGCTTCTTGTTTGCCTGTCGACACACTTCTTTCACTTTCCGTATCCAAGCTTGGTTGAGAACAACATGTTCAAATCTAAACATTATGGCGATATACAAAATCAACTTTATCTGAATCAGATCTATGACACTACAGGGGCGGGGGGAAGGGCTTGAGCTGAAGGTCAAGTTGTTGTTGTGACTCTGAAATAAATCTGTCTGGAAGTTTGTCTCCTTTGGAGAGGTCACAGGCAAAACCAGAGAGAATGACCTCATTAAAGTTGAGAAATAGCTCCAAATAGTCACAGAGGCCAGGCATCAACTACAGCGACAAGGTCAAACACAAGAAATACGATATAAGGCTATTTTTGATTTGAGCTGTGTCTAATGATGTGATATTTAACTTTTGGTTCTATGCAGAGACTTGCTAACTTATTTCTCATTGCTGTCGATTTAGGTTTAAAACCCACATGTGACCACTAGATAAATATAGAATGCTCCAGAGCAAAAGAGCAAAAGAAAATTTCATGCACCATGAAAAAGTCAAATTGGATAATGGGCAATGGAGATGTCAGGGTTAATAATGAGCCAAGCCCATACAGTAAAGAGCAACACAACGTTGCATCTGAACTTGGTTTAAAACATGTCAATTTAGTGTGTGAAGTCATAACAAACAAGAAAAAGAAACATTTATGATATGACTTAAACACCTGTGTCACAGTGTACATCAGGCCAAAACACTCACCGACAGACTGGTCCACGTTGCTGACGAGATCTCGAGCGCATATGGCAGTGCCAGAGCCACAGCTGGTTGATGGTGAAGACTCGCAGAGCTTCATCGTGAAGCTCATTTGTTTATCTAGGTCTATTGCCTCCCATTGGAAACTGCAACACAAGAAATAAGGTTTAGCATTAGGCAGGAAATCAGACATAAGGCCAAAGAAAAATGCATTAACTGAGACATAGGAAAGGCCATTAATAGCTAGTTTTGGTCAAACTAGATTTTATAACATCATCCTTCAGTGACTGAGCTATGACTGAAAAATGGCTCTGGATAACTTTCATGCGTGTGGACAAGATGCGTGGACAAAAGCACCACTTCCCCACAACCAGTAGAGCGAATGGGACGTTGACTTTACATGGTGGTAATCTACTCCTGCCTTTTTCCTGGGTAAATATTTGACAACCAGCTGGCTCACCAGAGCTCCAGTAGAGGATGCCACCAGTACTTTCATCCCACACTGGTGCTGTCATTTAAAATGATCTGCCTGCTTTGTATGTTCAATTGTTTATTGTAATAATTGCTTTAGCCAGTTAACTGAGAATGTACAAACCGGAAGTGACGGCATGACCGGAGATTTGAGGCGGAAGTATTCACATGTTATATATGCGGTCTGCAACAAAGCTTGACAAGCTGTCACCAATTGTTGCTAACAGTTAGCTAGCTGTTAAATAACTAACGTAACTAGCTAACGCAATGAAATTGAAGTCTGGAGGAAAACCTGAGTCCAAATTGATAAAAAAGAAAACTTCATGGGTAGAAAACCGCTAATGCTAACTAAAAAATATTTATGGCGTATTTTTGACCGAAAATAACTTATTTTTCTAAAGTAACGTTAGCTAGCTTCTTTGTACCGTACACGTACCCCGGCAAGGAAGAGAAACGGAATTTCATTTGGCAAATGATCTCAAAACTGAATGAAAGACCGACTCATATTTACGAAACGAAATTTTAACCACCTCCTGAATATCAGGGCTCGATTAATGAGTTCCGCTGACGTGTAAATGACCATTTGACACTTTTAAAATGGATCACTATGCCCTCTGTACATACGATAAAATGCTGCAGGTTATTAGTAGTTGATTGTTATCTACGGGGTGTTTATACCTGCAGAGGTCCTTGTACCACGGGCTTTCTTCCTCCTCAGCTCCGGACCGGACAAGCAAACATCCCAAACACAACACCAACCAAAGTACCAGCTTTAGAGGCGGACGGGCAGTTTGTGTGTATAAAAATAACATATTTCACTGGAGTATATTTTGTCAGTAGTGCCCCACTAAGACGACATGATACAGCAGAGTCGTTCGCTGAAACGAATCAGTCGGAATTGACTGGACCACATGACACAGCATCACATGACTGTCATGACGGGAACGGCGCTGCATTCACGGCCGTTAGAAACTAAAGCTTCTGCAAAACTACACTGCGTCGTTGTTAGTACCTTAAAGGTGCGATACACGTTATAGGAATAATTCTGTACATCTACGGAGGTTTGGTGACTACAGATGTTTGTATTTATCGTTTGTGGGATTAGTGTGTATGGGGGAAAAGTGAATAGGCATGAGTTGTTGAGTGCGTATGACTGGTACCTGAATGCGGCATCACTTTATATTGCCGCAGAATTGCCCTGAACCAGGCTTTACGGGTTGTGAATGTTCCCATCCTGGGCTATTCGCCGGAAACATAAACCACATTGTAATGTGAATATAAACTGTGTACCGCATTTAATTGATTTGAGGGTAGTTAATTGCAACTGAGCATTTAATATTTTATTGTACTGTGTAGTATTGTCTTACTGCACCCTCTAGTGGTATACATTAAACGCTCCATGAAGCCTCAAATCTAGATAATAAACGGATTCTGTTCACCCAGACGTGTACATTGATGTATATAGCATTGACTTCAGTGAGTTATTGTCCCTTTAATCACCTCTGATCTCAGACCAGCTCAGTGTAAAATGTCAAACCATGCTTGAATCTTCACAGGTGATCGAGAAGCACAAATCCTCAGTCTTCAGGATGATATCAAACTTCACGTGTATTCGCCTCAAAAGACGCACTAAAGAGCTGAACTACCTCGAATTCCTGAATGGCAAAGGGTCAGATGTGCTTAAGGCTTTCCATGAGTCCCAAGAGTTGATCCCAACAGATCAAGTCCAGACCGATGGGGAGAAGAACCTTCTCCACCTTCTTTTCCCTGCAGTGATAAAGCTGGATGAGGAATCAGACTGAGCATAGTGTTGTTTTAGAGGAAGCGTAGACCACAGTAAATCTTGGAACACAAGAGCACAAAGGAGAGTGGATGATTTTCCTTTTTTTTTTTTTTTTTAAGTATAACTTCTGGTGATTCAGGTGCTGACTGGCTTTGTTTCAGTTTTTGTCTTTGGTTCTAGATACTTCTTTAGTGCAAATGAAGTACTGGACATCCAGAAACTGTTAAGATTAAACTGTTTAAACTGTTAAGATAACACAAGTAAAAATAATGATATCATGTGTAAATATGAAAAAACCCAAAACTCATTTACCAACAGGGCAGCACAGCCCAGAAACATACAGTTTGGTTCACTGCCTGCAGACATGTCTCTGTCAGCACCAACAGTCCGGAGTTCACGCCACCTCTCAGCGGGGATCAGCTCCAGCTCGTCTGCCACCCAAGAAGATCGCTGGATGGGTTTACCAACACTGGGGTACATCATGTCCAAGTGAGCCTCTTTCTTCCTCTGTCACTGCAAAACAGAGCACAGAGTTGACAAAGCTACAGACCTATTAAACACATACAGAGTAAATGCAAGTACTGATTTTTAGGGAATTCATATTCATGATGAAATGAGCCTGCAGTCTGCCAAAGCAGGTTTACAATGTGTGCAGTGCACCAGCCACTAGGTGGCACTGTCGAGTTTCCTTTTAGTCTGAGGCGTCCACCGCAGCCCAACTTTTACTGTCCTGTGTGGACCTGACATTGACATAACATGGACACACACACACACACACACACACACACACACACACACACACACACACACACACACACACACACACAC
>CAAKHB010007532.1:713675-740244 GCA_901007665.1 Aeoliscus strigatus | reverse complement strand
TACACAGTTATTGCAGTCTTCTGATTTACTTCAAACAAACACACAAACCATCACCTACACATGCAGTTCACAACTTATGAGTCATGTGTTGACTTAAAGTGGGAGTGTGTTTGCAAATGTTTGCAGAGTTACGACTGAATCACACCAGTGGACAGGCAGCAGCGCCATCATTCTAATCCCAAACAGCCAATGAAGCGTATTCTGCACATGAAGAAGGTGCTGTTCTGAACTCTCCACCATTCAGTCTCACTTCAGCTTGTTCAGTACCACTGTGACAACGCTCCCGGCTGTTTCTGTCGAGTACCTTTTAATAACATTAGTGAAACACAGGCGGCAACTTGCCCAGATTTCTCACCACAGACGTCTGCCGGGGTTTTCAGTCATCAGACTCCGTTTTCCAGCAGGAAACACATTGTTAAATGCTAAATCGAAAGGATAATGAAACACTGGCGGGACCAGTTCTGCAGCATTCACACCTCAGCAGCAGTAAGTATCACGTACGCCTGTGTGACAAACAGTTACGCAGCAGATTTTTTTTCTCAAGCAGTTAAAGGACTTAAAGGATCAAGCGTGTGATCTGTGCACTGCATGATGTGACATTGAGAAACACATGGTGTAATGGGGGGAGGGGGGGGACACACATACATGTTAAGACGTGTAAGTCAATAACCACCAAAGCAACATGATAATACAACTGGATAATAAACCTTTGCATGATATCACCAGATAGCTAAACTCAAGGAATTTGAAAACACCACTCAAATATGTCTATGGAATGTGAGATGTGCTGTTGAACAAATATCGTTTTGGAATTTATTTGTAAAATACAAATATGAATAAAATATGACTGATGTGTTTTAATATCCGTGATGAATCTGAAAAGGATCTATGACCGAAACGTCGCAGCAATAAATTCTTTATTCTGGAAGTTGGGCAGTTTTCTCTTAAATGTTTCCTTTGTATAATTGTAGTTAACTGTGAAAATGACATAAATCAGTGTCTCCAAACCCTAAAATGAAGACACATTCAGTCTACCCATCAATCAGTGCTTGAATTAGAGACTTTGGACTTACTGTCATGAAACAAAAACACTCAACATTAAATGGATTACCAAAGTAGTTGGCGTTTTATTTAGTAGTTGATCATAAAGAGGTTCATTGTGGCAGCCAATGACACCTTCATTTTTGTAAACCATCATTGTCAGTGTTTCCAGCTGACATGCTTGTGTAGCTAATAATACGGCGTTTTCTCACAATCAATAAATCCAAATAAAAAAAAGAGGATGATTCATTTTTTTTCCAACTTGCTCCTGGATCTCGTCCTCTGAGTCACTGGTGGGCGTGACTGGATCGATCCTCCTCTGATGGGATGGAATGGTCAAATCCTGGAGGCTGCGGCAGGAAAAAACAGAGGCTGGTGGGAAACTGGTGACACTGCTCACTGCTCCTGCTGCTTCCAGTGGAATTCCTGGGAAATGTATCTTATGAGAGGTGTTGATGTTGGACTTGTGTTGACTTGTGCTGTTTTCGAGGTGGCTTGTTTTTCTGACCTTCAACCTGCTTTGACATTCTTTGTTGCTTCCTGGGCTTGAACCACAGCCTCAGAAGGGGCCAAAATGTGTTTTTGTTTCATCAGCGCTTGTGGATGGAGTTTCTCTCCCTGTGGTCTTTTACCGTCTTAAAACTAACAATAACTTCCTGAACTCCGCAGTCCCCACGGGAAACTGCTGCACTGCATTCAGTGCACTGGACGAGTGTCCCGAGATGACAGTTGTGCTGCTGCACTGACGGTTCCCATCGACCTTCTGAGGTGGAAGCAGCTGAGTTCCAGCACATTATTCTGTGAGATGCTTGGATGCCACATTGACCTTTGACCTCATCTGAATTATTTTCTTGGCTGTTTCACCCAGCTTTGCTCTCCTAGATGCCTGGAACACTCCTCTGGAACACGGGCTGCTCAGAGAAGCTGCTGGTTTTGACCCAAATGAAGGTTAGCAGTCAAGGAAATGTCACTTCTGTTCCGACGTGTGAGGGATGGACTGAACCCAGATCTCTGTTTCTGTGGTCCAAAGTCTTGTTGGCTCTGTGGTATTCAAGCTCAAAGGTCAGAGACTGGAGAGCTTCAAACTGCATTCGACAGAGGGAGAAGAGCGCCTCTGCTTGTCAGAGGTTAACGTCGTGTTGGCCTGTTGCTGGGGAGGTTGTCTGTTTCTGTCCTTCCTAAATATGCTCGGGTCGGGCTCATTAAAAATTCTATCTCTGCATTGCGGAGATGAACGTTGATTTGAACATGTTCCTGATATTTTTACAGTTCGGCATTGATCTCTGTCAGTTTAAAGCGCTGAAGATCGCTCAGGTCTCACGTTGAGGGGGTAAATCCATCCACATCCAGAATGAGTACGGGAGTGATCATGTCCTGCTCCGTCTCTATTCTCTCGCTTGTCTGCGACAAAAACCCACGGGAACTGTGTTGTAGAAAAGCACCATGACTGTACAGACTCCACTACCCTCATCATAGATTCATATCTTAATTTTTAAAAAAGTGGTGTGATCGTTGGGGGTGGGAAGTTCAAGAAGAGAAGTAACAGTGTTTGTTGGGTCGTGAGAACTCGCTCTGACCATCTCAGCTTATCAGTGGAACCAGTTTCCCTGTTCCACACCAGTGTCACACATGGACAAGTTGTTCCAGATCAGACACAAGCTCTGCTCTGACCTCATACAGGACCTGAGATCAGGGTCAATGTGTTAGTTCTTGGTGTTGGTGGGTAGAGGACGAGAGAGAGACCAGTGTTGGTGAGAACTGAGATGAAGATGAAGGTGACATAATGGAGACAATATCCTTTATCCATCCTTGGCTACGAGCATCACAATGGCCAAGATGGAGACCAGCTGCAGGGACAGCCAGAGGAACAGGAGGAGGATCTGGAGCTTGGACAGCCCCTGGTGACCCTGCAAACCAGCCCAGGCTGCGCTCATATGAGCAGCACAGAAGTCCAAATCTGATCCTGATTAAGATGAATTCCCAGTCAGGAGTGGAAAAACATGTGCAAGAGCCAAACATTCAGAGCTCTGTGCTACTGTGACATCTGCAAAAACACTCACGTATGATCAGTGCTGTCAGTGTGTGCGGCTTTCAATGAAGGACCATTCTGATATTAAAACAACAGACAAACAAATGTCAGGATGAAGGCTTAATAGGAGAAGAAATGACTGCAAAGACAAATGTGAAAGAGTGTGTCAGGGGTATGTACCAAAAAAAGAGAAAAGCTTCACTTCGCACTGGAGGCAAAAACACGGGCGGACGGGGGTCAAACATCTCAGTCTGCTGCGAGAATTTACGCATCCACTCGGCTGTGAGTTATGGCCGCAAACAGGTCTTTACAGTGAATGTTACAGGCTGTTGTGACAGTCGGAGGACAGTGGTTCGATTGTTCACCCGTCTGAGAGGCTGCAGAGGACTCTGTCGGCTGATGAGTCCGACTAGATCCTTTACTGATCTCCAAACCAGTCCCATGAGATGCAGCTGAACAGGATGAAACTGAAGCATGTCGTTTACTTCTACTCCACATTGAAGGATAAAGATCGTCAGTCAGCTTCCCCAGAGGGAGAACGGTTCATACCTGTGCTGTCTCTATGCAGACTGAAAGAACTGAAAAAAACACTACAACAACAGCCTTTTTGTCCAAGAAAGTAAGATTTATCAACAAGGATTTGGTGTTTTTTGTGTATTTGAACATCCTGGTAGCAGCATTTTTGAGAGGTGAACATAAATTCAACATTGTAAATCTGACAAAAAAATGTTTTTCAGAGAATGTTTAAGTAAGTCAGTGTGATTCATATGATAAGTCCAGCATAAATCTCCCTGTGAGACCGTGAAATAGTTGATCTGAACCATCTGAGACCCTGTCCAACACCTCAGAGAGAAGACGACTGCTGGGCAAGACGAGAGAGGAACGTCAAACCCAAGGTGTGTTTGTAGCATATTTAGTTGACTACTACTAGAAAATACACACATTAGTGAAGCTTGGTTAAGACAATTTGGACTTTTTTAAATAGGAAAACACTCTTAACCGATGTTGGTGAAGAGTGGTTTTAAGTTATCATACATTTTTGCAGCCCCAAGTCAAATGGGACATTTGACATGTGTGTGGGAACAAGAATGGATCCTAAATCTGTAGTACATAGAATTATGTATAATATTCACATAAATGTGGAAAAATAATATGAATTCTAGACAAGGTACCGTCATTAAAGGTCACTGTGAACATATTAGCAGCTCTGTATAGTTTATGACCCCCTGACTCACGGCGACTGTTGTCATTCAGGGACGGAGGACACAGAGCAGACTGCTGGTCAGCTTGATTCACTGCACCAGTAACTGTGAGTAACACACAGAACAAATGAGCCACTGTCTGAGAACGGAGGAAAGATAAGGATGAGATAAGGATAAGGGCGGTTGAACTAATTCAACTAGCAGAACGTTGCACAACTGAGAACAAGTACTGAGGAACAGAATCCAGCAGAATTACATCAGTCAAATGTTGCCTTTGAAAATAACAGTTAGTTTTATGTCATGACACATAAAACACCTGTTACAGATGCAGAGCAAATGTTGCAAATAATGACACATACAACAAACGTAATCGACTTTGTTCTGCTTTGGAGTCGAGCTGACATCATCTCGTAACATCTTTTTTTGTTGTTGTTTTTTGCTGCAGACACAACACACGCTACCACCACCAGGTCAGACGATCAGAAGACACCGGGCGTTTTTAAAAAATTAAGAAGGAAAGATCCCCAAGTGGAGTCAACCACAAAGCTGGAAATGAGCATCAAGACATCTTGCGTCCACAGACCCATAAAGGACTTCATGGGATATCAGTCATTTTTTTTTTTTTTTTCATCAAGAATGAAGGAGGAAGTGAAGTTTTCTGTGCACTGAGAAATGTGTCAGCGGAGAAAGTAGGAGTTGTCTGGACTTGTTGAGATGAAGACGGAGTCTGAGGCATGCAGAGCGGAGTGTGAGGCCGAGGTCCTTCTCCTCCTCCTCCTCCTCCTCCTCCTCCTCCTCCCTGAGGACGCAGCATTCCACACAACCCCATCTAGTTTTCCTTACATAGTAGAAAACGTCGACAGTCCATCACTTTGTGCCCACATGTAGATGTATCGTCAGTCCCCGGGGGTCCACATCTGTGTCCTCTGAGGACTTCTCTTGTTTTTAATAGTACTGGTGTCTTCGGCATCTGCTGCCGTGACGTGAGCTGTCATTCATGAGAAAGTAGCTTCTGTAGCTTCTGGGAAGTTCCTCAAAATAGCAAAACGATTAATTCTCACAGTTTGTGCCAAAAAAAAATTTCTCACGTGACAGTTGAGCTGTTTGTCAAAAGTCTAAATCAGCTCCACTGGTCACGAAGTGGCTTGACCAAATCACTTTGAAATGAACGAAAACATGAATCAGCTGATCTCAGCCCACTAAAAGTCAGATCCTCACAGAGAAAAAAGCAGGAGTGACTCACCTCAGGCCACGGAGGAGGAGCTACGAGGAGCAACACCAACACCCAAGTCAAAAAAAAGCCACTGCTGAGAGAATTACTTCCAGACCGGGTCCTGGCTCACGACAGGACTCACACACATTCAGAGAGGAGTACAACCCGTTGGACAGGACTTGTGCTTTTCAAGATAAGAGATCCTGCTGCAGCTCGTAGGGTCGGATCTCCTTTTGACACTGACACTTTTACGCACAGAGGACTCGCCTTTCTCTTTTTTCTTATCCTGGCACGAGGGAGACGGTTCAAATGGCGAACGCACACAATCACTCCATTTACCAGCTGATTGAAGACTGCGAAGCCACACACAAGGCGCTGTACAAATTCTATGCAGCTGTGATGATTGTGATCTTCATCCTGGCTCTGCCGCTGAACGCTTCTGTCCTCCATCTGCTCATATTCAAAATGAAGTTCTGGAAAACCAACATCTTCCTGTTCAACCTGGTGCTGGCCGACATTCTCCTGCTGTTCTGTCTGCCGATAAAGTCGTACAACTTCATCCAAGGAGAGAGGCGGAGCGGGAACGACACTGTGTGCAAAGCCATGCTCTTCATGCTGTTCTTGAACCGGGGGGCCAGCATCGCCTTCCTCACCGTCATTTCCATCGATCGCTACTTCAATGTCGTCCACCCCGGGAAAAAGAACCTCCTGAAAGCCCTCAAGAAGTCTCCCCACATCTCCGCCATCATATGGGTGCTGCTTCTGCCCCTCACCATACCCACCATGCTCAAAAGCTTTGAATGCTGCAACAGCCACAAAAGTGAGGAAAGCACCCTGATCAAGGTACGGTGGTGTTTGGAGCACGGCTGACGAGTTCAGAACTGACTGCTTCCTCATTCAGGCCATTGAACCTCCTGAGGCCTGAGCTTTACTGTGGTGTGCATTTCTATTCTCTTCTTCTCTTGTACATGTATATAGATGAACTGATACATTATTAATTCATCTTAATAATAATAGTAAGAAGAAATTGAATTAGCACCTTAAAGAAACTCTTCACAAAAAAAGTCGCGGTGCTGAAACATAATGTCCACCTATGTGCACATAGGGCCGTAGGAGATGAAGCTATTTTTCAGACCTCGGCTTGAAAATTGCGTACTCGTAATAAAGAAGATAAGAAATAAGATAAGAAAGAAAAGGAAAAATGTCTCTGCAACCATTAGGTTATTTGAATAATTCTTATAGACGAAGCCATTTGTGTTCTTGGGTTCTTTCTGACTGATGCTTTATGTTCTGAATCTGTGGACTGTTAGCTTTCATTCAGGGGCTTTTATTTTGAAGAAAGTTCCACAGCGGTAGAAGAGATGGAAGAGATGTGGCGAGTGTGTTGACGCCACACAGATTTTGATGTTTGATAATTCACTGACTGGTGTGTGTGTGTCAGAGTGTCTGATATGTTCTTACAGCCCATGCTCTGCGGTTTAAGTCAATGTGCAACATTACTGTTGGATTTGTGCATCGTTTCAACGTCTCAAGGTCTCTGTCAGAGTGGACGGGAAAACAGCAAAAAGCATTTAGAGCGTGTATAATTCACATAGAATCGGGGCCACCTTGTGTTCTCCCAGACGTCAGTGGTCCTTATCTCAGCCAAGAACTTAGTAAGAACTTAATAACAAAGATGAGCTAACACTGTCAGTTGAATGTGAACACCACGAATGCACGGAAACTCTCCCCACCAATGAAGACCAATCTGATGCAACGCTGTTCTTGTGGCAGGAGAGGTCACTCTCCTGCCACAAACCGAGGCGAACTGTGGAAAAGGGCCATTAGATTGATATAGTTTCCTGTCTGAATACTGGATTTTTGATGGTTCTGGTCTTTTTCCTGATGTTCAGGACGTGGTGGACAGCATACGAGAAGCCGTCTTCTTCACCCAGATCCTCATCCCCTTCATCATCCTGGTCTACTGCTCGGTGCACATCATCAACCGGCTCCGGAAGCAGACGGTGGGGGATCGGACCAAGCTGACCAGAGCAGTCTTCCTGGTGAGCTCCGTCATGGTGGTCTTCTCCATCTGCTTCCTCCCCTGCACCATCGCCAGGGCGCTGCTGCTCATCGCACGTGTCCAAGAGTGGCGGGAGTCCCACCAGGACAAAGCTGCAGTGGCCTTCGACGGCCTCATGGTCCTCTCCTACATGGACTGTCTGCTGGACCCGCTGGTCTACTGCTTCTGCAGCACCAAATTCAAAGGGCTCTACCTCTCCAATTACTTCCCCTGCTTTGTCAAAGACGGACAAGTGGCGTTGGACAGCTCCACGGGGAACACGTCAAACGTTAAACGCAACAACGTCATCTGAGATTCCCACCGGGGGACGTGGAGCCGGCCGAGTGTCCCCAAGAACATGAACTCAGTTTGTTGAAAGGGTCTCTGAGGTTCTCAGACCAACTCCTGTGGAAACTTTCCTCCAAACATTTGTTTTTGTAAATAAACTGAACCAAAGAGTTTCAGCCACTTTCCAGCATCTGCTCGTGTCACAGTCGCTGCTGCTGGTGGCAGATTCACACAACTAGATCTACTAGATCATCACAGCGCCGAAATCCGCTCATCTCGCATCAGACGCTGACGGAGCCCCTGTCCGACAAACTCCCACTGACTCAGACTCCAGCAGTTCATCGATTGACTCAGAAGTCAGCGAGTCAGCACGCTGAGCCCAGGTTGAACCCCCCCCCCCCGCCCCCGACTGAAGTCCGCTGTTGGTTACGTTCCTTGAGAGCATCGCACACACACAGCAGAGAGTGTGTCGGGTGAGACGAACGGCTACGAGGGGGGACGTTCCTGTTGAGCAGTTTTTAATGGCAGAAATGTATTCACAAAACCAACCGCAAACAGTATTTCCAGAAGAAACACAGAAAAAAACTCTGTTTAGTGGTTCTACCAGTGAAAGCTCTTTTGGAACGCTTTGGTGAAGGGTATCGACATGAAATTGGAGCTTTGAATAGCAAATGACCGACAGATAATGAATCAATTACCTCGAGTCACTGTAGGAAATTACAGCTGAACCATTTCAAATATGTTGTTCAAGTCCAACAGTCCAGAATAGGACATGTCCTGACATTTGACCAGTCTACAGCGATTCTATGACGAGTTCCAAAGCTCTTTGCCGTCTGACTGACTTGGACAACTGTTTCAACTGTAAATGGACAGAAGTATTTATGTACATATGCTCTGCCTGGTACGTGTCCATGTAAATCCATGTCAAATAAACTGTCCCGTAATGTTCTGGAATCATCTCCCGGTGTTTTGTCGAAACAGCACACGGACAAAACAAACTGTACAAATTTCCCAGGGTTACTCACAGAAAGTCACCTGAAGAGTTTCAGTCACCTTGATGACATCATCGAGAGTAATGACCCAGCAAGCGAGCACACGTCTGCGGTTCATAAATAGAAACTGATAGAAACTGAGTTCAACGCCATTAGCCCGAGTCATTATTTCAAGTGCTTGTGTTTTCCACAAGTATTCTGCTCCTGATGCAGCTGTTCATCCAGAGGTGGCACATTCCATCCTCAACAAGAGCTACATATCCCACTTATTTACACAACCAACAGAAGGAAATAAAAGGAGTTCATCGTATATAAGTAAAGATTCGACCGTCTGTCTTTCAGCCAGCAGAAACTTGTGCAATAACAGATAGAGACGTGTCCTTATCAACACAACGATCACAAGCTTGAGGTGAGGTTGTGCAAAACAACGTGAGAACAAAAACAAGTAAAAAAGGACCACGGGTTTAAAGGAAGTCACATAAATGATGTTGCTTTCAATATTTGAGTTCATGAGCTGTCAAACTTGTGTCACACTGCTTCTCTGACTCCACGTTCGTATTCAGACTTATCCCAGATTCTTACCTGGACACAGACAAGTTGAGACAGAAGCATCCTCTTGGTTCCAGTGAGATGGAGGAGATGATACTGGGGAACTGGGATCTGTGGGGACACGCATGGCAACAGAGTAAACAGTAGAATGAGGACACTTCTCAGGAAGTTCACGTCAGCAGTTTGTCCGTTTTTTCTCAGGAGTATAATTGGCATTAATGGTTCCTATTGGTTTTTATTTTGTTCACTTTACACATTCTGAGAAATCAGAACGGAAATAGATGCACAGACACACAGTATTAACAGTGTGTAGGTTCATATACTTCTTCTGCGTTTAGAAATCTAAGTTGAATCATAAAAAGTCCTCAGTCAAAGCACTTTTCTTGTTTTTGTGCCAGATCATCAGGTATTTGTCAAAGTCCAGTTCACACTGAACTTTACAGACAGTTTCGGTTGTTTCCTCCTGACCAGGAGACGGGATGACTTTGACCAACAGGCCGACTCATTCACACCTCACACACATCGTTTTCGTGAAGAGACTGAGATCAGATGTTAAATAAGATGTGTTTCCAGGAGCTGCTGTGCATGAGGGGAAATCCAACCCTTTGGCTGCACACAGCTTCTTGACATCTACTGATAAAACATTTCAGAGACGCGTCTTTCACTACGAGCAGTCAAAGTCGATACTGACGCTTTAATAAAAGTGCTTTTTGTCTGCATATATTGCCACACGTTCCCTGTGAGGTACATTAAGTGACATTTGCTTGTGAACAAAGATAAACAGATACAGGTGAGATTACATAAACAGGAAACGCATTCATAGACAAACCATCATCGTATGGACAAATATGAATGTGTTTTGCGTAATTTTTGAACTAAATCTTAAATCATCAACAACATTCAATCAAAGCTACTTTCGTATTGTAATTTCCTAGCAAACAACAGGAGGTTGTTCCAGGGATTCAGATGCGAGTGGAATCTGTCCGAGCCAATAACATGCAATTCAAAAATGGAGAAAAAAAAATAAAATAAATTCAATAAAGTACACCCCCTTCTAATTTTTGCGGACAAAGATGATAACTCAACGGGTCAACTTAAACTTCACACTTTTTAAAAAATATTTTCAGTGGATTAAAGCTGGTGAGTTCAGAATTGCAGCAGGTGAATGCACCTGGGTTTAGCAGAAGTAATGTTACATCCCGTCTGGGAACCGGTGTGACAGCGAGCTAATGATTGGCAGCAGAAAAGTGAAGTCTGTCGGCCATTCCGTGGCCTCCAGGGTTCTGAGCTTCCACTCATTAGCACGCAGCCGGTTACTTTTGGCCCCTTGTTGCGTTTTATTTCAAGAGCAGCTGCCATCAGTTCCTGGGTACATGTCACAGACATCGACAGCTATGAGGGTTCAAGGATCTGATGAAGAAAACATATTTTTTCCACATTTCACGTATTCTTTTTTTCCCCCCACATATTCTATTTCTGATATTTGTGACAGATATTCTGACTATGAACATGCCGCACAATCTCATGTCCAGACTGTCAACCAATCCGCTGTGTGCCAGCCATGACCCACACAAGCAAGAATTTCATTCCTGCTGTTGTCTGGAGCCCAAATCTACCTCAAGGAATTTTCCCTTTGGTGAGTGGTGCGTTTTCCTTCAGCGCATCTTGTTTTAACTCAAGACGCTTTCCAGTGTTGCCTGTTGCACTCACTCAGAGCTGCATTCACATGTTCTCATGATTTCCAAATAACAGTAAATCTCGTGTCAAATCTAGTTTCTACCCTTCTGTTTAACCCAAATTACATGCAGCCAATGCCACGTGGGCTGATTTTGTCAGCTGTGGTTTGTGACATATCTCTGTGGTGCTTTTCTGATCCGTACGTGATGGTTTCAGTTTGACAATGGAGGGGTCGACCGGTGGTGGGGGTCAGCGCTCCCCCAGCACATGTGTAGTTTAAAGCCGATTTGTCCTCACAACCAGCGGATGGCGGGTGCAGTAACGACAAATCAGATAGTTCTATGTGACATACTCAGTATGAAATAACAAAAACTTGTGTCATTTCCTCAAAGCGACAAGGTTTTTCTGCTCCCGCCGTCATCGAATACTCAACATGTGCAGGCATGATGGTTTCTCATGGACAACCACCTGTGGAATTTCACAGGCATTCCCCCCAAAGTTTTTGGTAAACACCTTGAACTGTGAGCTGGCCGACCGCTCTCAGCAGAAGACAGACGAACCGAGCTGTGTGATCTGCTCGCTGCTAATATCAGTAAAAGCAAAGTGGCTCCAGCTTGTTGCATCGAGACATGTTTAGCTCCATCCTCCGCCGTGCTGCTCTGGGTTTAAACCACACCTCCTGCTGAACATAAAAGTGAAGGATCGCCGGCAGACTCACACTAAAAGGACTAAGAGACACTCTCTTTTTCTGTTCCTTTTTTCTTCACCACAGCCTGTCTGGAATTAGCCTTTATCCTTTTCCATGTCTGACAAAGGAAACATGACGGTGAATTATGAAGTGGACCACTGTCGGACACCGAATCAGATGACTTATAGAACGCTCTCCTGGCTGATCATTGGAGAGTTTGTGCTGGGTCTGCCTCTCAACCTGTCAGTGCTCTATGTCTTCATCTTCAGGTATGAAACGAGGGAAACACTAACACTTCTGTGAAATGTGTGTACGATTTGTTTTCTGTCTACCACATGTAGACAACATAAATCATGAACCTGATTACTGTTCCTTGAATCTCTACATATGTACAGAGCCTACATACATAAATACTATATTTATTTGTGGTAACGTCCAAGAAGAACTGCTGACAAATGCTGCTCCTGTGATAGAGGAGCAGGCACAGGAAGGTGTTAATATTTACTTCCACCACAGAGGTTAACTTTTACCTACAGTCCGTTTGTTCGCAAGAACTCTGCCTGGCTGAGTTTTTTTTAAAGGAAGAATCTATTTTTATACGGATATATAAATGCTTTTTATTGCATTTGGTGGTGGTGTACTTGATGAATCCAGTGAGGAGTCTCATTGTGTACATGTAGCACAAACCTACAGCGTTAATAATGGACAGATAAACCTCTAAAATGTGGAACAAATTGCTGAGATTTCATCTGGTCAGGATGCTGTCAGTCTGAAATAAATCGTTTCATTTGTTGGCAGTTTGATTGATGAATTGGCAACGCACAGAGAAAACAAGGAACCAGCTCACACTTCTGTCGACTGCTTCTTTAGGTTCAAGTTTTGGAAGAACAAAAGCATCTTCCTATTCAACATTGTGGTTGCTGACTTCCTGCTGGTGGTGTGTCTCCCCACCAAGGCCTACCATTACCAGCTGGGCCAGAGACGCAGTCCCAACAACACAGTGTGTAAGACGCTGCTCTTCATGCTGTTTCTCAACCGAGGAGCCAGCATCGCCTTCCTCATCGCCCTGTCGATCGACCGCTACTTCAACGTGGTCCACCTCGGAAGGAGGAACTTTGTCAAGGTGCTGAAAAAGACGCCGCAGTTCGCCATCCTCGTCTGGGTCCTGCTGCTGCCGCTCACCGTCCCGACGATGGTCAAAACCTTTGAGTGCTGCAACAGCCACGGCCGCGAGAATGAGACAAAGTACCATGACGTGACCGACACCTTCAGAGAGGTGACCGAGTTGGCTTCTTTTTCACTTCTTTTCCTCTGCGATAGGACATGGAAAACACCTGATGTGTCCTCTGAACATCTAAAGAAGAACTACATTCATCAAATCAGTAATCGCAGGATCTTGGTTTCCCTATTTGATGAGTAACGGTTTAAGTCTAAGTTCAAACTGACAACATATCAGGGGCAGTGTTAAACATCTGTCTGCCACTGCAGATGAAAATTCCTCAAATTAGGCAGAGGGGGAATAAAACCAGTGAAGTTACACTTTAACATGATTGGACTTTGATTCTCAGTCGGTGCATCGGCCCCTTAATCCCATTCCTGCTCAGGACCGTCTGTCCTGACATACTACCTCAAAGTTCCCCTGTATGAGTCACAGAAACACTGACTTTCTTCGAATATTAGTCAGTATACACAGTTTTCCTGCGTCGGGGGGCAGGTTTCAACCACTGCTGCAGCTCCATGGTACGGCCACGGCTGGTTAATGCTACAGTGCCCGCCTGGCTCTTTTTAACAAACTGATATCACATGATTAAATGATGAAGTAATAACAGGTGGGAGGTGCTAATATAATGTTTTTCTGTCTCTTTTCATTTTTAAGATTGTGTTTTTCAGTCCGATCATCATCTCCTTCATCATCCTCGTCTACTGCACGGTGCACATCGTCAACCGGCTGCGGAAGAAAACCGTCGGGGAGAGGGCCAAACTGAGGAGGGCGGTCTTTGTGGTGTTGTCCGTGGTCATCGTCTTCTCCATCTGCTTCCTACCTTGTACTGTAGCCAGAGCCGTGCTGCTCTACGTCAGGCTGAAGGAGTGGCAGGCGGCGGAGGACGTAGTGGTTCAGGTCTACGACAGCCTCATGGTTTTGTCGTACACCGACTGCCTGCTGGACCCGTTGGTGTACTGCTTCTGTAATTCAGGCTTTAAAGACGCTTACATATCCACCTTCTGCCCGACATTTCTGCAGAACAAGCTGCTGAACTCGAACTTCAGTACGGGAATGGGAACAACAACGTCTGGAATCCAAAAAGATTCTTTGCCGGTGGTGGAGAAATGAAAATTCAATGTAAAAAGTCTTTCCTTGTCACTCAGTGATGTACAGGAACTCTGAAGTTGAAGTGGTGTAACGCTTCTGACACGGATGCAGTAAACCGAACAGTATTAACACAACCACCATGGCCCACTGTGTGACCAAATCATGTCCGTCACCAGTGGCCTGAACCAGCTGAACCAGTCGGCACTGGGGTTCACCCTCAATGCCGCTGTGATTTATACTTCCACTTCGAACATTACGAAACACGTTATTTTCACAGCCCAACATCTGACAACTGCTCCTGGCAGCGGGCGAGACCTTTCTTCACCGTGGTTTTTAATGACACCACCTTTCAACAGCTGATGTGTGCCTGATGATTCATGTGACGGCCTCTGTGATAATCTGACTTTAATGGTATGTAGCAAGTCGTTGCAGACACTATATAAATGTCAGGCTTGAAGCAGCAACTCAGCAGGCTTTTGCTTACAGATTCTGTGTTCTACTGCTGTGAAAAACATGAACAGAAGGTGGAAAACACTGATGCAAACATGCAAACACCCATGTGCGAATCCTCTGCTCAACACTCAGCTTCAATCAAAATATTGCATATTGTTGTATTGTGCTCATGCTGATCTGCCTCTTCACGCTACATTTTCAAACCTTTAGAAGGCAGGAATGCGTGGCCTCAAACAAACCTGCAGCTTCGGCGCACCCTGCCCTCTCTGCCTTCAGTGACAAGTACACGCCGCTGAACTGAGTGATGTTTTCATGTATTCTGTTATAAACTAATTCAAGACAAGAGGTGTCAGAGTCACAGACACTCCCAGTGGACCTCGGGAGCACTGTTCTGATATTCATGCATGGATGGAGGAGGAGTGTGTTCAGTTTGGGGACCTCAGGCCCCAGGACCCAAACACAGAAGATATGTAGGGACTTCATCAAATCAGTGCCCAAAGAAATGAGAGTTCTACCCAGGAGGAGGAAGGATAACTTACAGTTAAGACACGAGGAAAGTCACAGAGGCGTTAGGGAGCTTCATCATCCACGGGGAACAGGAACATGCAAAAACACAAAACACCAGTAGGCATTACATTTGTTGGAGTCAGCTTTAGATGTTTTACGGAGGTACTAATGTGGTATTCTGCTTCCCCCTAGTGGCTTGAAGGGGTAATACACATACATTTAGGTTACTTCCTTAATTGGTTCATCCTGAACCAGAACCTGTTCTGCAGGCAGAAATACTCATGTATTGATTCAAGTAGCCCCATGTTTCATCAGAAACTAAAAAAAGTATAAATGTAAAAATGTAAAAAAAAAAAAAAAAAGGAAAAAACAAAACATGAAATTGATCTCGTGAAATCATGAATTCATGTGATATAGTTTTTCGAGACACACTACACAACGCTGACGGTAGCATGAATACCAGCCTCTGACCTGCAGCCTCTGACCTGCAGCCTCTGACCTGCAGCCTCTGACATGGACGAGTGAGCTATGTGACTAAACGTATTCAGTTCTGTTTCATTATTACAAGAAAATCATCTGTGAAAACATTTGATTTTTCAAGGCAAGAGCAAAACAAGATGTTATTCCTTCCTTACACATCGGTTAGATCAAGAAATAACACCTTGTTGGGATGAATCTAAAATAGAGGAAATCAGCCACTGGGAGTTCATAGCAGAAACAAACCACAGGATGGCAGAATAATACTGTTCTCTGACAGAAGACAAACTCAGTGTCACGTCATGAGAACCAATGTCCAAATATAATAATGAGGCTATTATGCTGACAGCTCCACGACAATGGTATGTGTTGTTTTCCCCAAATGAAGATCCTCCTGTATTAGTAGTAGTAATACAACCGTCATTAATAGTAGTTTTATACGACCGTCAGTACAACAGCTGCAGTGATTCGTTGATCAGTTCAAGAACAAGCTCAGTGTATAGAAGTACTTCTGGTTCGACCTGTGTGACGTGTTACACATTTGTTACACCATGAAACAAGGGGCAGATTAGTTAATCGTGAAAATGGTTCCAAACGTAAAAAGGCTCAGTCAAGTGCTTGAAATGATTTCAATGAAACTCAAAGGATGTCCGTCCTTTAAATCAGATTAAACAAAGTCGTTAATCATCTTACATCATTAAAAACTCAACAGGAAGAAAAGACTAAAATGTGACATTATAGTGGGATTTTTGTTTCAATTAAAAACTCAAACCCACCATCACCAGGCTATGAATAGTAGTCAGATTTGGCTTATGGAGTCGTGGTCCACCAGCTACAGCATGGAGGAGATCCAACACAGCAGATTCAAGGTGGCGCGCTGCCATTTTGAAAGAGACTGATCTCTTCCTGCTCTCTGGGCTCTGTGATGGTGCAGCCAAGAGGGCCTGGCACCGGGAACCCTCTGTCTGTACCATCAACACACACACACACACACACACACACACACACACACACACACACACGTATGGTAAAAGACATACAGAGATAAACAGAGGTGACAGATGAGTCATGGTCTGGATCATCGCCTCGGGCTCCTGTCAGAGGAGGAACCCTGCACACCACCAAAGAGCTAACACACAAATACATTTTTAATCAAGAAATCTACTCCTGCTCCGACTCGGTCTGAAGCTAACTGTACGCATTCGCAACAAAGCTATCTACTATATCTACAGTAACTATCTATCTATCACACACAACTTTAAAACCAAGGCTTAGATAAGATCCACCCACTACCCTTGTCCAGTCACAGTTGTAGCTGTTTTTTTTTGCTCTGGAAAATTTTGAAGATGAAAATTTCTGGAGTCCGCCAAGCCCCCGCAAGCAAGAAAGGTAAAACTGGGTGAAGGGTTAAATAACTGTCTGTCATTGTCTCGTATCAGACCGAAATCGCTCCACAACAAATGGGAAGAGACTTTGTTCTTTCTGTACAACTCATGTTTATTGTCTCCAGTGTGATGTTTCTGTCATAAAGGAGGTGTTAAATCAAAAATGTGTCAGCTTTTGTTAAAAATATATTTAAAATTCAGCAATAATTATACATAAAGCTGATCAAACTCCAACATTGATGCTTGGCTCCCACTGGCTGTCTAGGTCTGTTTCCTGAGTCCTATCGGGCAGGAGACTCCTGTCCCCTGAAGGCCACAGTACCCATCAGGGTTCTTACTGAGGTACTGCTGATGGTAGTCCTCCGCGTAGTAGAACGTCTGACCCTCTGCGATTTCTGTTGTGATCGGACCGAATCCTTCTTCTGATAGTACCTGAGGAAAACAGACAAAGGATTATTGAGGATAAAACGGGGTTAGTGCAGAAGAGGAAGAATGAAAATGAGATGAGAAGTGAACATCACATCTCCTACTGACTGCGCGGTTTGGACCCTAGTTTAAAAGCACAAATTTGTATTCTTCATTGATCCAGTTACACAAAAAGCTGTTGAGGAGCTGATATGCCTGGTTTCCATGTTAGCATAGACAAGTCTATGTCAGACAGCAAATGAAGTTTTGGGAGTTTGGGTTTTCTCTTCATCGCAGCCAAGAAATCACTGTCAGCTGTCGAAATATACACTTTGGATTGATTCCGTGCAAAACGAGATGAATGCAAAAACGGCTTTGACTGCGTTTTTTGTTTTAATCTGCTTCCAGCACGAGAGAAACGAACTCCTCAGGAGGAAACACAAAAAGTATATTTTTACTTCAAACACTATCAGACTTTAAGCTAATTTCACACACCAGTGCCTCTAATAGCGACAGAAAACCATTTCATTGATGCTACTCAGACGCTAAAGAAAACTCTGACTGAGATGGAATCTGAGGTTTAGCTGAGTGTTTGCTCCCTGCAGTTTGATTCCACCCTTCCTGAGAGGATTCCCCACCATCACTGTACTCACACCCCGATTTCATTTGGGTAAGTTGTGTGGAGGGACGACAGCGGTGGGTCGACTCTTTTCAGCAACACGTTGCATGAATGCATGAAGTTAGCCTGACGCTAACGTCATTCATTAGCCCTCACACATGGTACACACGTCTGTAGCTCCTCATCCAAACCCCTCTATTGCCGGTGTGCAGACTTTCATATGGTGAAACCGCCTCGCTTACGAGAATTACTGCCAGCTCAGAGGTGGAACAAGTCGGACACCCTGTAATACAAGAATCATACACAGTACTCCAAGAAAGAAAACAAACCACATCCTTTCAGAAGGTGTTCCAGTATTTAACACTAAAATCTTTCCTGTTCCTTTAAGATGATACTAACACTAATTTAAATATGGCCACTGCCGTCAATCTAACACCATCTGTGATGACCAAGGTTGCTGCATTTTGCATGTGGTGGCATCCTCCACCGTCCTCCCTGTTTGTCTGGGCTGGCCGTGTTGCTGTGCTTGCACCCTGTCTGCCATAAATGCATAATTCACCGGCGTTAATTTGCATGTCAGAGAAGTAGATTGCTCATTTGGAATGCAAATACCTTGATTGCTCTGGTAAAGCAGGGAAACGTGAGCAACACTGATAAGCACCCCTGAGACAGAGACAGGGAGGAGGGAAAATGGAAGGAAGAAAGGTGAAGCTGGCGTGTTGGAGGCAGCGAAGAGGGATTTCAAGACAAAGAAGAAAGAGAAAGAAAGGAAAAGCAGATGTTGTTTTTTGAAGTACATATGTGACGGTTTGGAACGGGGAAATGTACCACGGATCAAGGCAGAGAGATGCCAGTTCTCACTGCTTCTGCCTCTGTGCTTGCACCCATTAAGTGAGCATATGTTATTACATAGAACACACACACAAACACACACACACACACACACCCACAGCACTTCCACCTGCCAATGGAGACGCAGTGCACACACCCTAATGATGGGTCGGAGGCGAGAGAAGAAAGGAAGGCTCCTTTCATGCTGCAGACGACTGCCAGCCGCCTGCAAAGTCATTTTCTGCAGTGCTGTTTGTGCCGCATGCACGCACGCACAGGCGTGCACACACACACACACACCAAATTTCCCAATCACCCCCAGTGTGAACAATACAATCAAGCCATCCGGCGAAGCAAAGAAAGTCGATAACCTGACGGCAAATTGACCCGACTATGTCCTTTCCAACCTATCCACTCTTCAAACTATTCTCCACCTGCATTTTGCGTCTGTCTACATTTTTATCCCTGCACATTCGACAAGTGTCAGGAAAAGAAGACGATCATATCCGACAACCAGGATCTTCACACAGGGAAAATCCTCGACGCTGTGACTTGTTTTCAGTTGGTTAGAACAAGCGAGAAGAAGATGGCAGATGGCACGAATGCACCGCCGCAGCAGCAAAGAGAGGACTTCATCAACTGGAAGAGATTTTTTGGAGCACAAACTCATAAATATTTTAAAGGCGGTGTTGCTCAAACACTTGCAAAGTCAATGTGTGACGCTCCGCTCTTATCAGCTCATCTGTGACAAAAATGCAGAAATTTGACGATGCTTTATGTGAAACATGTGAAAACAAAACGTGACACAGACGGTCAATCGGCATTCAAACGAAGGCAGTTAGTTTTGCAACTAAAGCGTTTTTTTGTTTTGTGGAGGACAGATTTTCGAGCCAGATGGTTTGGCTTGCAGTGTGTTTGCTATAGGCCAACTGCTCACTCACACACAGACACACACACAGATGGGACAGAGTGGTGGGGGGGGGGGGGGTTATCGGGTGAAGATAAGATATGAAAATAAAATCTATCAAGATTTTGACAGAGAGCTATGCTTAAGGAATCAGTCTGTCTATTTGTCTGTGTGCAGCACACAATCCACAGAGAGAAAGTGTGTGTGTGTGTGTGTGTGTGTATCCGTCCATTGATTAGGTCTGTAACTGAAGATCGGTTAGTTGTTTGGCCTCTAAAATGGAGAGAATGTCGGTCTGAGTACCACCTATCCCACAAACCAAACAAAGTCAACTTAGAAACCACTAAATGTGCACATAAAAACTAGAAATGAAGTGCGTCTTTTTCTCACAAAAGCATACTGGTAAAATACGTTGATTAGCGATTGATTAAGCAAGGGGTTATTTATCTGTTAATGAGCAATAATAATCATAATACCAATTGTAGCATGGACGATTCATTTCAGTCAATATCAACAATTATTCATCCCTTTCAACAACAACATCTAACATGAGGAAAACAGGTTGAGTATGACCACTCCTTCTTTATTCATCTTTTCATTGTCACTGAACAATCAGTGCTGTAACCTTCTGGAACAGACAGCACGCCGGCGTGTGACATGTGACACGACGACATCGAGTGTGACACTGTCCCACTGGCTGCCTGCCGTTTTAACACATCCTTTCGGCTCTGTGAGGAGGAATGTCGTTCCGACTTGAACATGCCATTTATCTGTCTGTCCGTCTATCCATCCTTCTGTCTGTTTTGAATTTGCTGCAGCACAAGACAGTGGGAACAGTGGGATAAATAGTTTGTCCTTATCGAGATGAGATGAGACAAAATAACCCTTTAGCAGAGACATTTACATTGACTAACGTGAGCTGGTTTGTCCTCACCATCCTAAACACGTATGTCCAACAGTCACTCCGAGTCGGACGAAGCACGAGGAAGATCACCTGCAAATAACCCTCCTCTTGCCTCCACAGAATGTTCTTCTTGGTTTTACCAATTATTCTGCTGCTGTTTTATTTTTACACCCAGGGCATCATTAGGCTGAGGGAGGAGGGGAAAAAAATAAAAAAGATGCCTGTAACATCGCACCATACAAATATGCAATGGAACAAACATCAAGAATGAAACAGAAGAGGGACTATTGAAGATATACGAGAATAGAATAGACTCCTCCTCATCAGTTTCCATGGCAACAGGCCCTGTTGGTGGGATGCTGTTGCAAAAGTCTCCTCCGGAGCGTGTGTGTGTGTGTGTTGGGGAGTGTACAGTATGTCAAGTATTAGCTACAGCACATGCGTAGACACTACTCATCTGCTGCAGCCAAAAGGAAGAACGAGGGGATGGAGAGAGATGGAGGTTTGGGAGACGGAGTCTCTTAGATTAAAAAGAGGTGGAAGTACGGTGGAAGGATGGATACGTGTACCTTCTGGAACTGATCTTTGGAAGCCAACGCCTCCTCGAGCTGCTGCTTTGTGTAGGTGTAGATGGCAGAGCGGTAGGTTGTCCCAACATCGTTCCCCTGACGCATCCCTGAACACACACACACACACACACACACACACAATATACATATACCATATATAAATATATAAAGCTCCAGGTTTTGGTTTCATCCACAGACGGACCATCACATCATCAGAAAACAACATCTGACAACGTTTCCAAAAATACAAGCGGTCTGGGTTGTCAGTATGGATGCTGTTTTTCACTTAGAGTTTCATCACATCCGTTTATCTTCCCAATGTCAGCTCGTCAGCCTGCCAGTCACCATGGTTGGGAGCTTTCAGCTGATACACGCTGTCCAACTGGACACTTTCAGGTACGAGACATTAGGAAAGGGTTTATTTCTCCAGTCACATGAGGCAGGATTCCCGCCTCCGCACAAGTAAAAGACGTCGTGTTGGAAGTTCCTTTAGTCTGATTATCCATCCCACCATGGGCGACAGTTGGGTGGAAATGTGGTGGGGACAGAGACATTTAACATATTCCAGATATTTTTAACTGATCTGACCGCTGAAGATCACTCAGGACTCACGTTCAGGGTTATGTTCCCCCCCCCGACCCCTTGAAATCGACACCCATGCCTCAGTCACAGCCCTCTTCCACAGAACCTACCTTGAGTTGGGTTATGACTTTCCCAGAAAACCTTGAGCAAGCTGGCGAAGCTGATCTGGTCTGGATGGAAGACAACTCTGACCACCTCTGTGTGGCCGGTCATACCTGCAGAAGACAAGATGAACGGATGGGTTGTCTCTCACATCTGGCTAGGGCCATTTTATACTTGATCTGCTCCGCTAGCTCTCATTCCCTGCCACCTGCTCCTGTTTGTGTCATTAGTTCTGCAGTATTTTAGTCCGGCGCTCTTAGGAGGCACTTTAGAGATGTTTTCTCAGGAGGGTGTGTAACTGCAGTGAGGCATCAAGGCCCATTTAAAACCAATTTCCCGTCTAATCGGGTCCATTCAAACGCATGCCTTTGTCACATGTGTGTGAACGGGAATGCCTTGAGGTTCACACCAGCACATTACAATATGACTGCATGAAGTCAGTAAAATGTAGGTGTGTGTTTCCAAAAATACGCCCCCTGAAAATGGGAAAAAATAAAGATTTAAATCTGAAGAGCAGAGAAACATCTGAAAAGCTGTATTCAGACAATTTAAATAGTTTTGTTCAAAACAATTACTCGATGAGCAAAATAGCTGGCAATGAACGTAGCACCTGATTAGCATATTGGTCATTAGTGTCAAGGTGCAGTGCAGATGATGAATATTCAATGTGACTGTCAATGGGCGGTACATTTTCAAACGTTCTATTATCAGACTTCAAGCTCTGTTGTTGCTGCTACTGTAAAAGTGCCGGATGAAAACTGAAGCCGTTTCATCAGAGCTGTCAAACTCAATCCTTGTAGTTTTCAGGGCACTTTCATGGCATTTACACTTGAGAAGTCCTAACCCAGGTAACGTCCTTGAACACCCATATTAGCCCAGAGCCATAACAAGCAGTGACGCCAGCGGACAGACACACAGCAGCTGGTGCTGGTAATGAGCGTGACCCATTAAGCTGCACCTCATCTTCTTCCTGTCGCTCATTTTATCGCCACTCTTATCTCTCTCTCTGTCTTATTACTTTTTTAATATCAGGAGTTATGGATTCCAACAGTAGATATTGTCGAACAAAGACAAAGCAGCATTCGATATTAAATTAATGCCTCGCCAGGCCAAGCTCAGATGATTGAATTCCTCTTGGACAAGAGGAGAAATGAAGTGGTGGGTGGAACCAGAGGGGAGCTGCTGTACATAATAAACTGCATCTGTGAGTGTAAAATTTACGTATATTCTCTTTCTGTCACTCAGAGCTGATTTATCTTTAATCCTGAAGAGTAAACGTGTAATGATATTTTTGCAAATGATCAACTATCTAAACGAGTCTCTCTGCCAAGATGCTGCAGTTTGGAAATAGTAGCAGGTTTTTATCCATCACCCACAGGATTAAAAAGTATGTCTCTCTGACATGTATTATCAGATTCATTTATAGTTCGCAGATTGTCCGGGTGAGTCAGCGGCTGTCGTTTGATAATTAAATATATTCGATGTGCAGAAATAATGTCATAGGCATGAATCCACTTGTGCAGGAAACCCATAATGAGCTGAAATGGAGCAAACATGTCCTAGATTAGCAAGCACAGGAATAAAGAAGCAGCTATAAACTGGACACTGAACAACACAGCAGTGATTCTCTCAACCTGTGTGCTCGGTGCATTTACCTATTACTTCTGCCCAGACTGGACAGAAGGTTGAACAGGAAAGCTGCTCTGATTGGATGCAGGACACTGCTGTTGTTAGCTTAGCTTAGCACAAACGGCCCAACGAGTGAAAACAGCACGTTTACAATAACTTATTCATTCAATTTTCCCAGATTAGTCTCAACGCTGGGGAGGAATTATTGTTCCTCAACAAACGGGCATCATGAGGTGGACTGACTCTGTTTTCCAATCTGTGTCGATGGAGCTGCGACATCATTTCTGAAAGCTGAAAGTTGTTTTTGTTGTTTTTTTTAAAACCCCTGTGGATTGTACATGTCATCTACTAGATTAATAACTTGGTCAAACTTGCTGTTGGGACTGTGAGTGCCCACTCCGGTCTATAAATCAGTGTGTGTGAAACTCAACACAGATGAAACCAATAAAATCTGCATATTGTTTTTGTAAAGTGTGATTCCCCAACTAACGATGGCCTCACTCCGTAGCTGGCTGGAGGAATTCTGGCCACACAAACACACATTAGCAGCTCAGACTGGTCAGCCATCAATAGCAGCGTTCACTCTGCCCCTGTATAATGGGACCTCTGGGAAACGATTCACTTCCCCGTTTGTGTGTGTGTGTGTGTTGTTCTCTATGTATTGATTCAGTGAAGAACACACTGCACACACTGTGTTCGTGGAGGTTACCTGTGCACACTTCCTTGTAGGTGGGGTTAGCTGTGTAGCCTCCAGAGTAACCCACTTGAGTGGAGTAAACACCTTTCTGTCTCCAAAACTTCCTCTCCGCCCCCCAGAAGCAGCCCATCCCTTCAAGAAACGACAGCAAATATCATTCCCTCATTCCCGTGTCCTTCAGCCCAGTCTGTGAAGCCACACACTCACCTGGGAGAGGTACAACATCAGTTTGAACTTAAATAGCTTCTCCAGTGCAGAACACTGAATACACTTGAATTTCCAAAAATTCTCCAGCTGGCTCTGACATTTTAAAAATACTGAGAGCCCTATTTTGATGGTTTAAAGCAGGCACAGACTCCATGTGACAAATGAAGGCGCAGTTGTCATCTTCGCGCCATGTGCCCTCGCCGTCTACTAGGGAAATAAACCCTAACTAACTGGGGATCATACTTCAATAACATGATGTGCTTGTACCTACCAAACATGGCCATCTCCGTCCCGTCTGGAAAAGGTGGGACGGTCCTATTGCCGTTGACATCGTGTTTGGCTGCAAGAGACACATGAATGTCACGTCAGGTGGTTTATACAACAGACTGTAGAGTCTTTGCTTCTACATGTTCCATCATGTAAAAGAAACAGCACACGTCAACAAGTGCTGATGTGCAAACAGCTGTAAATTAACAGTCATCGTTTTGGTCAAAGAGGATTCTCTTAACTGTATAATGTGAATAAACTGTGATTTTTAATTGAATAGCAGCACTGAAAGACACATAACATTAAATCCACCGGAGAGACACACACACACACACACACACAGTGTCCTACTTAAAATTGTGTTGAGCAGCTCTGCATAATTTCATACCAGCTGCGTTCACTCCAATCAGCACAGAGCCAGAGGCGCATGTGGACCCATTGGAGACCACCTGGTTGCGCTAACACGTATTAGCGTTAGCATGGCGAGGGCTATCCATGTGTGTGTGTGTGCGTCTACAGGTGGCTTATTACACACACACACACACACACACACACACACACACACACACCATGCATGAAATCATATTTTTTTCTTGCTTACAGTCAAATCAGCCAGATGACTGCCGCCAACCATCGGTCAAATATAGAATTAGAGACACACGTACTTCTGTATTGTGAGGACTCAACTGTAACTTTGGTGTGTTACATTTAAATACTGCTGTTATGTTTATCTTAAAGATAAAATTCATACAATTGTCAGAACTGAAAATCACTGTTTTTTTCCCACGTTGGCCCTAATACTCTTCCATAGGAATTTACTAGGAGCACAGGGCAGACACAGTATGTCTGAAAAGGGTCCGTACGTGATCACAACGAAAGCTGCTGACAACATCTATTCATCTTTGTCCACAGGTTGAGTTCCTCCTGATCAAAACCCAGTTACTGACTCTGCAGAGGCACAAACTCTGATCAATGGGTCACATTCGCTGCCTCCTCCTTCCTCCTTCTCTCACAGTATCGTGTGTGTGTGTGTGTGTGTGTGTGTGTGTGTGCCTTCAGGGACCAGCCAAGGCATGTTCATTACTGGATATGGACATAGGCACACAGACTATCACATGCACAAACACTCATTTATATGCGTGTAGGCGTGTGCACACACACACACATACACACACAGATAAACAATTTAAATGTAAATGTCAGTGGGGAAAGACAATAAATCCAGACAGAATACTAATGAGTCTAATGGCTAAGTGCCTGAGTGTTTCAGCACGTATACATAGAGACACAGATAAAGAAAAAAAGCTCTCTGACAGCCAGACATTTCATACCTGACATTTGCACACTTTCCTCAGATAAAAATGTCAAAACACACACACATTGAGTGCGTAGACACACACATACACATCTGTAGAGACACTCTTTCTGGAATGTGTCTATCGCACTCATTTAATCACTGAGTATATGTTTCCGTTATCATGCTTCTCATCAGCTGATCATGTTAACTGGCATCAACTAGCTCTTTGCTTTACTTTAAGCACTCACACACACGCACGCGCACACACACACACACACAATGCAGTGAGCCACCACGCACGACGACTGTTACAATGGCGTGTAGGTGTACATCCTATCACGGAGCCTCCAGTTTCTCAAACCCATGCTGCCAAGTGAAGCCACGTTCGTTTTATTTGCAATGAAAGGGGTTAGAAAGCTCTTCAGAACATTGGACATCGATGACCAACCACTTCGTTTTGGAGTGTGTGCGTGGTTAGGCGTCAACGTGAGGACCGTTTCCGTCTGGAGACCACTTGAGAGGACAAGGGCAGTGTGACAGCTGAAACTCATGGTCAGCTTTGGGTAATGAATTCTTCATGTTTGAGGACATGAAGCATCTCCACACACTCGCACGTTACGGGGACTCGCCTCATTTTTTGGGGACAAGAACAATGTGTGTGTGTGTGTGTGTGTGTGTCTCTCCTCGCTGGTTCACTAAA
>CAAKHB010007532.1:641699-713655 GCA_901007665.1 Aeoliscus strigatus | reverse complement strand
GGGCAGTGTGACAGCTGAAACTCATGGTCAGCTTTGGGTAATGAATTCTTCATGTTTGAGGACATGAAGCATCTCCACACACTCGCACGTTACGGGGACTCGCCTCATTTTTTGGGGACAAGAACAATGTGTGTGTGTGTGTCTCTCCTCGCTGGTTCACTAAATCCTGCCAAAATAATAAGCCTTCTCAAAGAACAGTCTTACATCCATGATGACATCTGTGACACACACACACACACACACACAGTAGCGTATTAGTGCTGCTCTATTTCAGCTCAGGCCGACGTGTGTGTCATCGCAGGCAGAACCGCTCCAGAATCGACCAATCAGCACTCAGTACTCTCCTCTTCATCCTCACATCTTTCATCATTCTTGGTTTTTTTGTGTCCAAACCCACAAAAAGACAGGAGATCGCCACATACCGAGTCATTAATACAGATTTGGACGGGAAAATAAAGAGTGTGAAGGGGATAAGTAGCTGTGAACAGAACGGAAAAGAAGTGGTTCGGTGAGGAAAAGACCTGAGAGCAGAGAGAGAGAATGTCTTCACCCTTCAGAGCTGTTGTTAAACTGCTGCGTCACTCCCAGCATGTTGTCATTTCATCTTTCCCTGTGTTTCTTTGTTCCAGCAACATCATGAAAACTATTATCGCTGCACGATGAGTCAGCGAGCCCGTTTACAGTTGGGTTTTTACATGCTGCCTCACTTTCTTCACATCTAGATCATTTGCGCCAGCTGCAGTCGCTCTGTTGGCAGATTTTCTGACAGAAACAACCGAATACATCCAGGCAGCCTGTTTAAGCATTATGAGGCTTCACAGACCTTGCTGCATCTAAAACCTCAACAATGACCGAGGGAGTAGCAAGCAGGTCCGACCCAAAGCCAACAGTTGTCACGTCAGTATGAAATCAATAAAAAACCCTTTGTCTGAACCCACTAAGAATTACTTTGTGGATTTGCGGGTCTCATGCACCACCCGCCTCCCTTATTGCTGCTCCTCGTCTCCTTTCTAGCCACGTCCAAGCTAATGTTCACACATTGTCACCGATAGCAACAACCATCAAATTATGAGCTTCAGGCTTCGCACAAAGATTCAAATACATAAATGTGAGAATCTGATGGGCAACCTAGCACGAGCAGACAAACTGGACCAGACAGCTTGTTATGCTTAGAGACATCTAGTGGTGGAGCTGTAGACTGCACCTTTCCGCCTCACCATCTCCCTCGAGTAGGTTCAGTGGTCTGCTGGATAATTCACGTTTGGTCCTACATTTGTCAAAATGACACAAATCTGTGAGGCAGCAGCATCTAAAATCGAAGCAAAGAAGTCATTTTCAGTAGCTTTGGAATTTCACTGAACATCCGATGTGTTAGGAATTCAGGTGTGAGAAAGGAATTATGACCAAATGGACAATATACAGTTTCATTGAATGTAATAATATACAAAATGTAAAATCAATCCTACGACTTTTTGTACTGAACAAATGCTCTTGAGCCGTTCCACATGTGCTTTAAACACTATGAAGGACCATCCCACAGTCTTGTTGGAAGCACCCAACCCGGCCGGGAGAGGAGCCCGAAGGCCCAGGGCCTCCGTCTCCTCCCCCTGCAGCTCCAGACCTGACAGTGATAAATGAACCTCTGCAGCTAATGTCTTGTGAGGGGAGATTGGAGCACGCACACACACTGCAAAGATTGCCTCAACTGCAATTAAATCTACAAAGTAACCTCCCCCACCTCCTCGTCTCTCTCTCTGATTGCCTGGTTTCTTTCTGCTCCCCCTTTCTTATCCCCCTCCCTTTACATCTCCCTTCTCCACCCATACCTCTCTTCCCATTTATTTCTCCCTCCTGGAGCCTCTCAATCAGCCGCTCTGATTACCATCGTTTTTATTACTGCACATCATAGTAACGCTACACATTAGCCTTATTGTTCTGCTGCCCATCGGCCCCCCAAGACTGTCTCACACGGAAAACATGATGTTCAGTCAAAGTCTCAACTTCATGAGAAGTTTTAGAGCTGCTCCACCACAGAAGAATGTATAGTTGCTAATTGTCAATATTGAAATTATGATTATTCAACTGGAGTGTTAGGGTCAAGGCACAAACTGACAGGTCCATACTGTACATCCATCCATCTTATCTAGAAGGCCACTGATGCTCTCCTGCACAAAACTGAACCACAAAAGTATTTTCTGGATCACTATTTTTGTAGTTTATATTCTACAAATTTGGTTGGATCGTTTTGGATTTGAAACCCAGAGCTGCAGACTCTGGACTGCTACTGGTACGATAAATATGTTGTACTATATCAGCATGGAGAAATACAAATGAACAAACAACAACATGTGTTTGTGTTTTTCAGGTCTTTAACAATCATGACCGGTCATATTCAAGTGTGACACAGCATCTCGTCCTGCTCAGCTCAAGTCCTTACGTATGTTTGTATCTCCTCTTTCAGGGCGTTGTGAGGGGCAAAGGAATGCATGATGTCAATGTGTGTCCTCAGAAACATAGAGCTACAAACGTGTGTGTGTGTGTGTGTGTGTGTGTGTGTGTGTGTGACGTCCCTGAGGCTCTAACTCGATCAATAATCTGAGCCATTAGGAGCAGGAGAGTCTGAGGTTTGGGGAGGGCCAGGAAATAGTACTTAATGTGTTTGCACTTAATAGTAGTGGGATCCTTTCAGGCATGAAGCCAGTATGTTAAAATACTTGTGTTTGTGTGGTTTACACAGGATCTGCTAGGAGGTTACATTTCACGTATGAGATGGTTTGTTGGAGAAATGGAATTACGTTTGGGCTCTGTCATCTCCTGAAATGAATATCTGCTGATGATTCAGTTAGTCCAGTCTAGGTCGTCTATAAATGACTGTCTGCTGTTGCTGGAATCGGGGTTAATAGGACCAACAGGAAATGTGCCGTAATAACGAAAGCAAAGAACTCACGCTGGTTAAAAAGAGCTGTCAACCGGCAAAACTATTCTGGGAATGTAAAGTGACGTCGATTCTCTGGAGCCTCCATTCTCTCTTTCTGAATTTCGGTGTCAGTGCCACCGGTGAAACACAAGCTCGCTGTTCCAGTCAGCTGATTCGGTATACGAGAGTGAGTCTGACTCGGCAGAAATATCACTGATATATGATAGCGACCGTGAGTCAGCAGTTTAACTCCAGTGGAAGATTTACGGATTGTCAGCCACAATGACCGACGTTCGCCGTGACTCCAGCGGATCAGATAGCTACCAAGTTGTCTATGAGTGACCATCTTCTAGCATATTCTCCACCTTGTCCTCTGCAGCAGGACGTCTCCGGTTGAATGGGTCATTATGTTTTCTAATCATACAGACGTACAACGTCAGGTTAAAAGCTCAGAACTCATCTGCCTCCCTGTCACTGACAATCAAAGTCAAACACTTCCTGTTCCACACCTAATCCCCATGACGTTATCTTCTGTCTGGGGCCATCAGATTGTCTGACAGAACATTGAAACTGAACACCTCTTGGCCTCCCAATATCTTTCTACCTCTTTAAATGTCTCCCTCATTTATATGTGTCTCACATTTGCTTTCATTTTGCCTGTCAAGGTTATCAGACCATTGTGTATCCAACAAAGAGCTGCACTGATGGACTAACACAGACACGTGGTCAAACACCTTCATTCATTCAATGGAATCCCTCTTGTGTTGTCATGGAAACGACTGTGACAAAGGGTAGCTGGTTAGCTGAGTGTCGGTCTGAGCCTGAAAGGCTGCAGAGTCATTCAATATGAACAAGAAAATGTACTGGGGTCCAGTTTAACCTGGATCCATACAACTCAAACACCCATGTTTGCACAACATGTCTGAAGGTTTTGTCCTTTTAGGCTTGATACACTCTGTACCTGCACCTCCGTTCATTTCCTGGTAGAGGTCCTTCAGGGCAAACCTCTCCCATGTGACTTCCACGCTGCTTTCATTTGGGAATTATTGCACAGTTACTGTGTCCTGAAGTTCTGTGTGAAGTTCGGGTGGCAGAATGCCCCCCCCTGCCCGCATAAACTTCCAAGCCAGCATGGCTCTAGAGCATGTGACATTTTCAAAACGCGTGCAACCGCTTAAAAACATGAAGATGGAGACAAAGATGATTTTCAGCTGGGTCAGAGGAATCAACACACCGACCGTGTTCGTATTTCTGATGTGTGTACACACACTCGATGTGTGTCACTGCAGGACTCCTTTGAGAAGCCACATGCTGGCGACACATCACAGGTAGCCATGGATGCAAACTTCTCTCATGGGATCATGAAGCTCCCTCCCACCTGACACTTCACGCTGCCCACTTACCGCCAAAAATAAAAAAAAAAAAACACCGGTGAGCAAGCAGGTGAGCGCTGATTGTAATTCAAGTTCAAGCACTCCTTCAGATTTGCACCAAACCCATTTCTCCTCTCAGGCGTCACCACTGCTCACGCTCTCGGTGCTCCAACAGGAAACGTACGTGCATGGCTCGTCAAGGCAGTTTTTATCCAGTGGATGCTGTTTGTATGTTTCTCTCTCTTGGTTTCTCTCTCCAAAAGCTGCTAGAGAGCATCAACTGCTCCCCAGATGTTGGAGCTCTGTGTCTTCAGGAGGTTGGCCACCGGTGTTCTGGTTGGATAATAAACCCCAAATCTCTGTGTTTTAACTTAGTGAGGAAAAGGGCACATTTCTTGATAAATCAATAAAGAAAAAGGCCTTTTTATGACTTGTCCATCTGCTCATCTGTTCAATACTTATGGTGACAGCATGTAAGCATTTCAGGCTATTCAGAATGTCAGATCTCTCTGATCCATCGAGGATCAACACTCTGAAAGCAACAGAACTTATTGTCCAATATCTGGCACCGATTTCGGTTCTGACATTTCCACTTCCATGCTGACTGGATTGACTGTATCTGAGGAACGTCAGATGATCAGGAAGAAAGGTCAGGGACAGCTACATGCGCCTTTCTCAAGTTTCCAATTCCAAAATCAAATTTCCAATAGATCAATACTTCAGGCTTCCGGCCTGGTTTGGCCTGCTCCTCTTTCCACAACACACCAGTTTCTCAGGTCAGTGAACAACACACACGACTTTGGATCGTCTTTCAGCTCCTGAATGAATAACTCCCACTGCTTTGTCAGTGAAGTTTCACGAGCTTTCATACACACCTGTGTCTGTCACGCTTGGCCTTCTTCTGGTTACCTGAAGACGTGGAAATCAGACCAGAAAACACACTGTGGGTTACTTGAGTTCAGAAGGCAGTCAGATACTGGAGTCCACCACGGTCTCCCCGTCGGTCCGTCGGCTCCGATGTGGTACAGCATTGTAGAAAGATCATTGGTTTTGTTATTTGGAGTCCGTGGTCCGTTCAGAAATAAAGTTTCAGGCGCTTCGAAAGTACTTTTTCTCTCGTCTTTTCGGATCCGCAGCCGAGCTGGTCCCCATCGGACATCACCACCAGCACGCCGGGGCATTTCTTGATTTCCTCTGGCGCTGCAGCCCTGAGCCAGACAGACAAAGGAGGGGAAGACGTGCCAAGTCTCTCCACTGCAGGCATGGCTTTTCCTTTACTCTCTGCTTGCTCACTCTTCCTCAATCTCTCACCAGTGTGGCAGTGCTCCTGAGGAGCTTTGGCGATACTCCAGCCTTCCTTCCACTCCCGTCTGAATCCTTCCACTATCCACCTCAGACGCCCTTTTGCCGAGGACCACCGCCCTCCGAATCCCTCCACTCCCACTTTCCTCTTTTGCCCATTCAGTCGCTCCAGTCCGACATATTTGTGTCTGTAAACTGCAGCTCTTTAACCCTCAGACACATTCTGTTAACACAGTTAAACTTCTGATCTGCACCAAACATCCTTTTACATATTTTTCTTCCACTTTACCATACAAAAGGACTGTGTGTGTGTGTGTGTGTGTGTGTGTGTGTGTGTCTCAAGTCTTTTGTTCAGTGCCAGTGCAGATCTATTCATCATGTGCCAACACTCAGCCCTCTTACTTGGAGTGAAGAGGGGGCATGTTGGTGCCAAGTGCCCCAGCTGCCAACCTGAAGCTGCTGTGTGTATCTGTTTAGACTCTCACACACACTCACACACCCATATAACCAAGCACAAACATATTAAAGCAATACAATGTATTCAACCTGGAAATAACATGACGTTTTCACTCCAAACACCTGTGTGACTTGAGACTGGGCAGGAAACCACCTATGGGATCTGGATTAAAGCTGCATGGTTCAAATGATCATCTCACTGACTTTAGCCATTATCAGCTTTCTCGGATGATCTGTGACAGCAGCTGATATATTGACACTGTGGTATTCTTTTGATATTTTGGGAAGAAACTATGTTGGTCTTTTCTGTTTAATTCAGTTTCCCTGAGTTTGAAGGCGTTGGGCTGGCGCATGCGCAAACGCATCTCTGATGCCAGCGCCGTAGCTAACTTCTAGTTGACTGGTACTTAGTTCAGTTTAAAAAAAAAAAAAAAAAGATAAAAAGATAAAAAGAGGACCCTGTGCTTGTCGTGCCCATTCCCAGGTTGAAGATAACGTGTAAAAAAATCGATTGGCGTCGTGGTCATCGCCAGCTGCTGTGTGTGACATGCATCAGCACACACGTCTCATCCCAAACGAGCTAACGTGCTAAAGCCAATGGCGACTCACCAGACACTTTGAGACTGTCAGTCCGCCCGGGCAGCGCCGTCTCTGGGGTTGGCATCTGTGCTTTAGAGGCCATCTCTCCCATCCTGCTGTTGACAAAGTGACGCCAAATGAGATGGATCCTGGAGGAGGACACCATTGAGCGGACAGCCACACTCTCCTTGGAGCTGTAAATCAGAGGCTAACCCAGCTAGCTTAGCTACACAGCACCCCTTACCTAACGCTGGAGCAGCGCTTGTGTAACCGCACGTTACTCAAGTCTGACCGTAAATACATCGGCTACTGTTCACGAAAACACTTTACACAACATATATCGTGCTCACGGAAGTACATTTTACACACACAGTGTAGGACTTCAGTGAGCCACAGCTCTGAAATGGAATCAGCCACTCGTCACATTTCTCTGGTTAACGTCTTTTTGCAGCAGTAATTCCACATCTTACGTCAGCCGAATTCACCACACATCCGTTCTGTGTCTTCAGAAGTTGTGTACCTCCCAAGAAATGTACACCCCGATGTGCTTCGTAAAACAACGGAAAATGTCTTATTTTTCAATGGGGTTCTGATTTGGACACAAGTTATGCAGATGCACTTCTTGTGTATGAAGAGTATAAATAACATGACTTTATATATACTGTCTGTCTATCGTCCTGCCCTTTAAATATATCATATATTCATCTCCCATGACCCATTCCACCAGTTTGACAAGGGTGTTGTTGTTGCATCAGCCTCCTACAACGTTCATCTGCTGCCATTGATGTAAGCTTCAAGTGCCTCTGGGAAAGTCTGTAAATCTGGGTCTTCAAAGCCTGCTGCAAAACATACATAGGGGTTTGAAAAAAAAAAAAGTGATGGTGCATGAATGCATGTTGGGTGAATGCTGCATCTCAACCAGCTCGCAGGAAGATGAATACATGTCTTCTTTTCCTCAGTGTAATACTGTTTTAACTTCACCTGTCAACACAAACAAAAGGGAATTGAAATACCAGGAATCAGATATGTTGATGCAAGTTGCACTAATGTTCCATTTTTAACGCCAAATATTTACGCCTTCAGATACAGTCTATAAATCAACAAAATGAAAAGTGTATTGGCAGTTTAAGCAGAATATTACTGTAAATGGTGGCACCGATAAAGAATGCAGGTATGAACAGCATTTGCAGGTATGAACAGCATTTTATACACTGGGAAATACTGAGCTCATTCGTCCTGTGATGGGACAAAGAAAAACACAGTGTGTTACGCTGACAAAGATTAGGTGGCTGCTTGCAGAAAACTGGGCTCTTCAAGACAGAAGCTCCTGATTATTTCATGGTCTGTGGCTGTAATGGTGCAGTCAAATGTAGAGCAGCCCCCATTAGTCTACTGGTTCCCAGTCTGCTGAGTGGGGGATGGAGCAGAAGACAGGAACGCTGCTGATGGTACAATCTTAGCATCTGATTATCAAATGTTACAAGATTTCAGAAAGACATTTTATATCCCACCACAGAAATACCAGATGTCCTGTGGTTTAAACAAATGAAAATCTGAGACAGATATGAGACAACCAAAGAAACAAAGCTGGTTTTGGTGGTTTGCTCTTGACTGCATTGCTCTCTGTGAATGGAGTCAGTGCTGACGGGTGTGAGAAGACGCACTGATGGTCACAAACATACACTATAGAACATAAATACATAGAATCTATCCGCCAGCGGTTGTCGAGGCCCACGTGGGGAGCTGGAACAGATTCATGTTATTATATTTCCACCCAGGTAACAATTATAAATTGTATGACTACTATTGTCGTGGGTTTCACACATGTTCCGGAATAAAACACCTGGTCATCTGATCAAACGTGTGGCTGTGGGATTGTTTGATCCAGCGTCCCTCAGGGCTCCGTACTGGGAGCTCCAGTCTTCTCATCATCCGGCCGTATGCCCTGGCCTCCAGGTGTATCTACCCATGGTTCCATCCATCTCCTCCCACCCTCTGCTCCTGAACCCTTGCAGACCACCTGACACCTCCACCTCGGATTTGCTCAATTTCTGGTAACTTGAGGATAAATAAAGAAGTCTGGTCGTCCCAGATGACAACCGCCGTCAACTGCTGGAGCGGAGTGATGCCGAAGGAGCCGGAGCAGCTCGGTGTTGGACCCCTATCTCTGATGATGCATTATTTGGGAGCCATGTTTGTCTTTGTAGGGTATTTCTGTTTCATGCTTCAGAGAATCTGTTTCTCCGTCTCATTATTGGCTGTTTGCAGTCAGATGCTCCTTCCGTTTCCTCCCTCCTTCCTCCACACAGAGGGATGAAAAGGACAGAGCTGGAGGCTGAGGCTGAGGATGCAATAACCTGCCTCCCTCTCCTCCAGAGGACCAACCCCTCCCTTCCTCCGCTCTCACTGCGCCCAACTTCCTCCATCCTGCCACAGCTCCTGCCTGCAGCCGGCTCATCCCGGTTCCTCGGGTTTGGGATCGTCGGCACCAGGCTTCAACTTTGGACTATTTGTGCGTCAGGAGCTTCCGTGGACACAGATTTGGCGCAGAACGATTCGATCTCCAACATCATCCGCCGCAGCCGCAGCCTCAGCATCCCTGCAGGGAGCCGCATCCATCTTCCATCCCTCCATCCATCCGCAGGAGGACCGGGGCGGGTTGACAGACTCCGATTGTCGGACACACACCCCGTTTTCCCTCCGTGTAGGTCTTAGAGGTTTATGGGCATCAATGTGCGCAGATGCTTTAAAAAAAAGAAATCTGCGCCATTTATCCTGCACCCTGCGGCTGAAAGGTATTGTTAAAAGAAATATTCATTTTAAACCTGTTTTGCTTTCAGTCTGATGTTTTGATTTCGTTGTTTTGTTGTTGATGTTGTTGTTTTACAAACCTCCATCGGGTCTATTTCATCTGCGGTATTTTGGTCCTGTAAACGACGCAGTGCTGTCGACCTCTGCGCAACTTCCATCCGAAATATGAGCGAGCGCGCGCGCGCGTACACACACACACACACACACACACACACACACACACACACACACACACACACACACACACACACACACCTACCTCCTCCTCCTCCTCTCAACATTTTAGCCTATGAGCTATCTAGGTTCTTGATCATCACAGCAGTTGATACAGATGGGTCCAGCTCCTCTGCTGCTGCTGCTCCATCTGCACAGATGAACCCAAAGAGAAAAAGAAAGGAAGAAAGAGCTGCATTGCCGTGATGTTTCTGAGCGCTGACAGGACAGGAGGACAGAGATGGCAGCAGCAGCTGTGTCATTAATGCAGTGGTCTATGAGAACATGTAATGTGGCTGCTGACGCCGACGCCGCTGCTGCTGCTGCTGGATAATGGAGGATCATGCTTTAATGGACCGCAGTGCTTTTTTCCCCCCCTCCTCCCTTTCCCATCAGTCCAGTAAGCCATCATTGGTTTCCACTCATTTAAGTATGCAAATCAATTTGCACAGTGATTCAGCTGATACATTTGGATTGTCCTCGTATGATAAGGTTGTTTTTTAGTGAACCAAATAAGACAAAAACAAAAAACAAAAAAAAACAGAAAAGTGGTATTTGTTGATCAAATCTGAGAGGGAAATCATGTCCACTCCAAATGAGATGGTAAGTAGACATGAAAGACCTTCATGTTTGAAATTCATTTACATACTGACGTGAAACATTATCAGATGCTCGTCTTCAACAAGGCACAGCTCCTTCTGATCAATGCACGACAAACAGCAGCGGTTACACACACCTCTTTGCGTCTCGTACTTATGTCGACAGGAAACAACGCGCTTTGCAGCAGAAGATGGGTGATCGATTCCCATTTGCAGCCAAGATGGTCTCAAAGCAGATGTTGAATGTTTTAACGCTATGGCTGAGGTCGGCTGACGCACAAAGAACAAAATGTTAGGGATCGTGATCACTACTTTGGTCGGAGTTTATTATTCACCCATTAGACGGAGCAGGTGCTGTGAGTGTGGCATATTGATGAGATGGGATTCACATTCCAGTCAGTGGACAGCCGCTACACAGGCCTCTGCATCGGTATCAGACGCCGAGGGCAGTGACTGGGATGGAATGACAACCAGAGATTGATCACTAGCCAACAGTGGACTACATTTACTTCACATTCAGCGAGGCAACATAGCAGCAATGTCGTGACATAAATTAGATCCACCTTCCCAGCTGCCCTGTGACCGTAATGCAATATCAGAAGGTAATATATGAACTAAATGCTTTTATCATGAAAAACTGCTGCTATTTCAATAAAAATCTGACTTCCTCTGTCCTAATGTCAACAGTTACAGTCATCACCCATCCTGCTCTGCCCGTCGGACAAAATATAAGATCTATTTTTCATTATGGTGGTTAAATGGGATCAGTGTTAAACGTGCATTCTCATGATCCCTGTCATAAATCTGTAAAGCCAAGTGAAGGTTGTGTGAAGGTTGAAGGGGGGGGGGGGCTACAATGGGATGAAGAGAAAGTGCCTGACACTGAGTCCATTGAAGCAGAACATAGTGAGATATAATGGAACAGAGTGTGAAGGACTGGTGCTGCAAAGTGATTGAGTGAAACAGCACAAAGGCTGGAAGCTGAGCAGGAGAAAAGAGGATGGAAAGCAGAACAAAATGTACAGAGTGGCTGGGCAGAGAGGACCAGATGCTGACAAAGTGGGAGAAGAAGCAGAGCGTCTATGGGTTGTCTCTCCTCGTGTTCACAGCGGACCTTGATTTAAATGTCCATACAATTAAGGCACGCGGTGAATGCCAAGAGAGTGACTGAAAAACAGCTTTCACAGCTATATTCTGCCTATATTCACATCTGATGGACACTAAAAATAAATGGTGTTGTAAGTGTGTGACAGGTGAAAGAGGGTGAAAACAGACAGAAAGTGAAATTCTATCAAAATGTTTCAAAACCTGCATGACACCGTGGATGCAGTACCACTAATGACCACTAGCTGCCGCATCATTGTGTTCACATTTATAAAGTTCCTCATTGAAAATTCAGCAGATTTCAAAGCTTAAATACTCTTCATCGCGTGTAATTCTGATGATATTCTTAAGGCAAGTCTGTACTTTGTGACTTTAATTAAATGAAAACGAAGAAATCAGATGACCTGAAAATATAGTGGGAAATTCAGGTCGTGGTTGTGACAACTGACGTTACTTGAACCTCTTATGTGACATGTACGTTATGTTTAGAACATCCTCACTTAAATGAAATGTTCAGATTTTTGGTCCAGTAAAATGAATATCAGTTTTCAGAACCACTGATAAGTTTCCATTTTATAACCATTCCAAGAAAAACAGTAACATAACACATTTATGAATAAAATAATATGTATAAAAGACCTGCACTTGTAGACAGAGAGAGAGAATAATGACAATGAAAGAAAAGAGTATGTGGGCTAATATGAAATTCTATGCAGCGTAATCCTGATTTGGAGAAGAAAGAGCTGAAAATACACCCAAGATCACAGCATCCATCACTGATACATTTCTGGTGACATACTTTGATTCACAGCTGTGACGTGAGTAAGGACAGAAAATCTTATACGTGGAACCGTGGCGATGATTCAGGAGACAACAGAGGAAGCAGAACCGGAAATCTCAGTTACTTACGAACGCGTCTTCTCCAAACACACCGGCTGCTGTATTGATCGAGACAGAGAACCTCTGCTGGGAAAGGAGACAATAGATAATGCATTTAAATCTTGTACATCAGCATGTTAACTTACACAGTATTGTCCCGATGGCCATCTCCCGATGAAGATGGTTCTCTCTCAAACCGCAGGAAAATCAAATGATTTGCAGCTGAAACTAGAAATGAAGCATATGATGTGGTCACTGTCTACGATGAAATAAATAAATCAAATTATTTCTTGGTTGCTTCTTTTGTGTCTCTCTTCTTGTTCTTCCCTGCTTTATCTCCCTAAAAAGGGCAAGTCCAATTTGCCTTATTCTTTCAAGGTTGTAACCAGCACAGCTACATTTTTTCAGTGTAAACAAAGAACAATCTGCCACAATGATCCAACCAAATATGGTTTTAAACAAAAACAAAAAAGGAACGGTCTTTCATCAACATGCCAACATTGCAGTGTAATTCACACATGAAAAATGAGAATGTTGACATTAGCTGACAGATAACTTGGGTTGCAGATTATTATACTGCTGCTAATGTGCTAACTAGCTAGCACATGCGTGTCACAAGTAAGAGGCAAAAAATGGCTCTGCATGGCTAGTTCACAAATAAAGTAAAGAAAACAGGTTATTAAATTACAAAGTTAATGGAGCCAACGACAACGAAAACTGACAAAACACTACAATTGACAGATATGGTTTTACTGTTGCTGATGTGGTCATGCTAAAGCTAAGCTAGCTATAGAGCGATAGTTGCTATAAAAAGCTAGCTTACCTGCACATTGGGTACGGGTGAGATGATATAAACTGTGTCAATCAAATACACTGAAGAAGAAACCTCCAGTGAAGATTAATGAAGGACACTTGTAAAATACTTGAAAACTATATTTTATTGAACAAAATACATTTCATATGAAACACACCAAGGCTTTGCCAGCCACACTGGCCCTCAGAGACACACGCACAGGGAGAAGAACTCAGACTATCTGTGCTGATAAAACATAAAAGCTTTGGCTTTTATCTAATGCTGCCATCCTGAGAGAAAGTCCATGAAATAAGGTAAGAAAGATGGACCGTCCTGGAACAAGTAAGAGGAAGGATGTGTTTTCATGGTTAGGAACAACTCAGGAACTGAACAAAACTATTGTACATATTAAGAGATGAGTATAAGAATATATTTCTTCAACAATCCAGTACGAACACATTCATGTACAATATTTTTTGTTTTTATGTTTTAATTCGGCCGTCTGCCAGTTTTCCTACTGGCAGGCAGGTGAAGTATCTGACTCCGTCATGAAAAATCAGTTGGAAAATATACAAAACATGTTCCCAGCTAGTGAGATAAACCACAGAGCAAAGGAGAGGTGAAGGGAAAGAGGCGATACACACCCATTCAGAAGTTTGGGCTCACTTAGGAATGTTCTTATTTTCCAAAGAAAAGCATTATTTCAATGAAGACAACGTTAAATTACTCACATACACGGTCTAGAAGTCGTTAATGTGGTAAATGATTATTCTAGCTGGAAACAGCAAATTTTAGATCCATATCAATGCACAGAGCCCATTCCCAGCAGCCATCACGCCCCAGTTTAAATGCTTCTTCGTGTTAGCTGATGGTGTTAAAAGGCTAACTGATGATGAGAAAACCCTTGTGCAGCCGAAAATGGTTGATTAGAGAAGCTGAAACTGTCACGATATTGTCTGGGTGACCCCAAACTAGTGAACGGAGGTGCGTTTAAATCTTTGTACTGTAATTGAAGGAGGAAGAGCTTTAACGTGTTTCAGTGGAAGGAAAACCCAGAAGCCGGTAGACTGCCACACCATTCGCTGATGAAGCGCAGCACGTCCTGACACTCTGGACTGTGAGTGGTCTGCAGGTACATGGGCAAAAACAACATCCAGTGGCCAAAGATCAACGGAGGAACGAGACCGTGCTGGTCGAGATCGAGAGACAATATTTCATCTATACTGGCTGTAAAGGTTTTATTCACTCATTACATGGTAATGGTAGAAGTTATATATCTGTAGTAAAAGTTGGTTGAGATACTACATAAAATACTTTACTTTATACATACTTTAAAATAAAATAACATTATAACTAATATTAAGGGTTAAATATTATTACTTTTGTTAATTGCTGTCGTTAGTGAAGAACTGCGTCTGTCGCTCTCACCTTTGTGGCCATGAGGAACTTGTTCCAGTCGTCTTTGTTGGCAGCTTTCCCCACAGACGAGAACTCGATCTTATTCCTCAGGACGGGGTAACCTGGAGGGAGGAGTGCCGGTCAGCTGGAAACTCCCTTCTCTTCATAGTCAGTGATTCATTTAGACGTGGATGTTTGATGGATCCGAGTGTTTACCTGTGAGAACACACGGCAGCGAGCGGAGGCCCGTGTTGACGGCCACCAGCGAACCCTCATAAGTGTTTCGCTCATCACACGGAAGAACCTGCTCTAACCGCTGGTCCACGGAGACCATCAGCACCCAATCACGGATCTGCTCCCGCTGAGAGTCCTGCAGCAAACACACATCGTCAGTTCACTGGACCTGATGTCAATCAGACGGTCTCCTCTTCAGAGTGTGTTGGGTGTGTGTCAGGTGGACGGAGGTGACGTCTTACACTGATACAGGGTTTGGTGGGAACTGGGACTTCAAAGGGGATGTCTGTATCCACGAAGTCGGAGTGGTCCAGAGCGTCCATGGTGCCCTCCTCTCGGGCCTGGAGACAGAAACAGTGAGTCATAGACAGATCTCCATGGATACACAGGTCAAGACATGGGGCCCTGTAAAGTGTAACCTTCATCAGTGCACTAAAACTACCACTAGGGGCAGTGTGTTGATTTATTGGTGGGGTTTTTTCCCCCTGCAAATGACGCGTGAAAGCTGACTTACATCACACAGATCCAGGAAGTGGTTGAGGAAGATGAATGCCATATTGTCCCAGCCAACAGCCTGCCAGTGACAGAAAACACATCAGGCCTGAACCAAAGTCAGCACCAGGAATGATAAAAGAAAAAAGATAAAGATACTTCAACGTTCTCCCTCAGCTTCCAGTGAAACACTCCGACTCACCCTGCAGGCCATGCCCGCCTCGTAGAAAGCCTTGTCGACAGGAACGAGCTCAGTGTGTCGCAGCAGGGACACAGACAGCTTGGTTGACACGTTGTTCTGAAAATAATCAGCACTGATTTTTTTTTTTTTTTTTTTTTACATCAAATAAAATAAAATCTGTGACCAGCACGTTTCAATGGAGGGAACTCAGTCATGAGATAGCTGGGTACAAGTTCCGACCCCTCCCTCTAAACATGAGTTCATCTTCAGGTCATGAACTGTAAATATCCACTTTTAAGATGAAATCTAGTTGGGGCCACATGAGTCAAGCCTCCTTCTTGCTCAACACCTATATTCTAGGGATCGGAGAAGGTGAAATGTTAATAACAGAGATTTCTGTAATCCTCCCTGAGTGCCTGTGTGTGTGTGTGTACGTACCAGCTGCTCGACTCCGTTTGCGGCGCATCTCGTGGCGCAGTAGTGAGCGATCAGCAGCATCTCTTGAAAAGCTTCATGAGCTGGAGAGTTTTCCTCGGCCGTCTTCGACATGTTGTCACACTGAAACCACACGAGAGCACGTGTCCACTGAGTGATGCCGTTCACCCTCCGTGTCTCCATCGAAAGTTGCTGCTGGAGTTTATTGGTTCACCAGCTGCAGCAGGAAGTTGCGGAGGTCGGCCCATATGCGGTAAGACTCTGGTCCACTGGTGTTGGGAAGGTTAATGATGTCCAGGAACAGGCGCTTGTAGATGTTATAGTTCTGAGAGGATAAAGAGGCAGGAATCAGTTGTGAACCCTTTGTAGGGCACTTATTGCAAATCCAAACCCCACTTTTTCACATTCACATAGTAGAATGTTCTGGAGTAAGAGTAAGAAAGGAGGAAACAGCAGTAAAGAGGGACTCTGGTGGATGAGGAACACAAACCTGGGGGTTGGGTGGAGCGCCGTGCTGCGTGTAGAGCTGCAGAGCCTTCAGCGGCTCTTCCTCCTTGATGAGGTGTGTGGCGTACAAAGCCACGTACTTATGGAGGATCTTAAAGTTCTGGAACAAACAACACAGGCAGAGAGGTGAGACGCAGCGAGCCGCCCGGGGTGAGAGGATTACTGCTCCACCAGATGTGACCAGCGGCAGGGATCGGGCCTGATCCAACCTGTTTAGATGCAGTTTCCAGACACTTCTCCCACTGGCCTCTCTCTGCATACATGTCCATAGCCGCCATGACGTCCACGTCCACCAGCTACAGACACCCGCACGTTACTCAAAACTACAAAACTGTGCAGCTGACATGAAGATTTGTAAATGTGATGTCGGAGCAAACACTCTAACTATGTTGTATTTTATGACATCACAGATAGTGGAAAGACGTACAGAATCTGCTTTGCCTTGGTTCTTGAGGTGCTGTTTGTACCTCTGGTCCACGTAGTCCTCATACCTGCCAGGGATCAGAGTAATGAGTTATACATGAGGTAATTCCCTGACTGAATGATCTGAGTATGGTAGTGAATTAGATCATTTACACTGGAAGTGTCTGCGGCGGCTGGTGAGCGTTACATCACAATGCTAGTAGCACAGGTACTTTGGAGGTCAGAGGAGTCATGGACTCGTTTATCTCAAGAAGCACAGGATCATATTTGACAACCTCACATCATATTATAAGGACAACATCAGAAAAGATCAAGCTTGGGCTGAAAGAAGAAGCTGTGTTGGTGGTGAAAGTTGATGAAAACTGAAGCATCAATCAGCAAATGAAGCCTCGCTCTTGTTTGTTGTTGTTTATTCACACCGTCTCCTGACTCTCGTTCTACCTCATCATGTCGCGGTACTCGTCGGGTGTTCTCTCTCCGCTGCTGAAACGCTCCCGGTGTGAATTGAGATCACGCTGGGAAACGGAGTGCAGGCACGGTGCAGATGCTTGCAGTGTAAATGAGCCTTGATCGTACTAACGAAGGGATTGAACACTATGAACTACGTTTTTTGACGGTCTTTGTACACTGAGTGTGTTTAAACACCTTGGCTCCAGCTCCTTGGCCACCCGCTTGGCTTTGTTCCACTCTTCGCTCTCGATGAAGACATCGATTGCCTCTTTGATCAGGTCCACGTTTAAGTAGAGCTCAGCAGCCTAGAAGATGCACACACAGCGTTGGCCGTTTCAACATACTGTCACGGCTTGTACACAAGAAGCAGTGCATCGTGGACACAGCGGCCGATGAGGCTCGTTGTGCGAGCAGTGGTGTTCACCCACAGCGTTGTACTTCCTCAGCTGACAGAGGCGAGGTGACACCTCCTGGATCACCTCCACTGCTCGCTCGCCACCGAGGAACTTGATGGTCAACTCTGCTGCCTGGAGACATGAGGAGTTCGCTGCAGATCAAATCTATGCATAATCAGGGATACACAGTTACTGGTCTGGGTCAATACTCTTTTCTGATTGGCTGGCAGCTGTATGTTAAAACTGTGAAATACACATGTAGTTGGGCTCCAGGTTAACTTGTCACACAACCTGTCGGCGGTAACAACAACAGGACATTTGACGAGGAAAACAAGCAAAATGGAAGATTTGAACGTGTCTTTAAACTTGTTTGGGGAGGACAAGACGAGAGAAGAAAAGACAGAAATCAAGAGAAAAACAGCACAGGGAAGTGACATTTGAAGAGCCACCTGTCGTGAGTTGGGGCTTGGATCACACATGGAAACACAAATGTATTAACTAATCCCATTTCAACCACAATTAACCAAAAGTAAAGATGTTCACCGATAGTATTATCAAGGGTGAGCTGTTTTGTGGTTTTATGTCGTTTGAGAGCTCACATGGAACTATAAAAGGAGGTAAAATTGTTGGAAGGGGGTGTCCCCTGCCATGAAAGAAGCTGTCTGTTGGTTTTATCCCTCCAGGGATGGAGAGAGGTGACATGTCCCCCGCCGTCCTGTTGTTTGTGATCAACAGAGTGCGTCTTGATATGCAAGTGACTCAACTGAAATCTAACGTGCATAATCAAGCTCCCTGCAGGACGGACATCTCATCGATTGGCTGAGGCTGTGACCTCTCTGCAAGCACCTCCGGGAGAATGAGCATCCAATTTTCCAATGCAGCGAACCCCTGTCCTTTCCTCCCCCTCACACAGATGCAACGTTTGCTGGCTTCATTCACAGTCCCACAGGGGAAACTCCTATTGAGCTTCATGACCTTGTGACCTTTCCTTGAGCAACACTATTAGCCCCAACCATTCAAATTTCAAATGAGCTGGTTTCCATCGCGCTCACATCAATAACGCACAGTGTTTGCTGTGCACCTTCATGCTCCCTGGAGCAGTGGATCTATTGACGCTGGTGACCCCGCGACCTTTTCCATCCTTCTGCCATCGGGACAATACTGCCTCAATTATATATGTATGCTGTCGTGTTTCAAGCACAAAGTAGAAAAGAATGTGTGGAAGTCTCTGTATGTATGGAATCCAATTTTGGTTCAATCTATTTCTTACTGGGTGGACTGTAGAAAACAAACCAACTGGTCAGCTACATGTGAACTGTATTTGTGTCACGTGGACTGGGCACCAATTCAAACCTTCATCCAGCATTTCTCCATCAGATTTGCGTTGGAGTCGTCCTTTATCTTCAGGTAACACTCCACGGCTCTAGAGTATTCCGCCAACTGCTCCCACTCCCTGGCCTGTTTCAGCAGACCGTCCACACTCCTGAGACAAACATATAGACACAGGTTTGGTTCACTGTGAATCACCTGTGTCACATACAAAACATGTCCCCAATGCTGTGAACCCTGAACCACCTCACTGTGTGTGTGGGACGTGTGGGATCCATCACTGGAGTGGAAACAGACAGAAAAAACTTTGTCTGCATCATTATTTGAAGAGCTGGGAGCATCTTGATTCGACGTTGTCTGTTTATGTGGTTGGTGGTTTGTGGCTCGGCTTTGGAGACATTGCAGATGGGGCAGTTTTCATGGTCTTCATAATTGGTCAGGTGGGAGGGGTGTAAACGTCACAAGCAACCTGTTTTATTCTTTTTTATTCTTATTTATTCAGCAGTCAGCCACATGGCACTTCACTTACAGTTAAATGCAGATGTAAGAGGGAAATGGTGTCAGTGAACAAATGTGATCGTGCCACATGGAGAACCTACTAGAAATGGAACGCACTGCACTCAGCCAGAGTCTGCGTTGCAAAATATGTAGAAATAATTCAGTGTTTTCTCGCTTAATGCCTTCTTCCTCATTCGTTTCCATTGGTAACTTTTGATGTTTTCTCCCACAAGTCATCAAAGGGGAAGAGATGAGAGGAAAAGAGCTGCGTGCTGCTGGTTTGCTGGCTAACGAGCTATTCCTTGTTGGGAGTTTCAGCGTGCTGTTTTAATAAAGCATCAGACTGATGCTTTGTGCATAGATTATACTGGTGGGCTGGTAGAGAGAGCCTGTGAAATGTTCACAGTGAATTTTCTGCTTTGCCTGTAGCGTTGAGATGGTTTTCGAGACCCCAGATACACAACTGGTTGACTAAAGCGCATACAGACATTTCAAGTAAAATCCCACAAAATACATGCGATGTGATTAGGAGTCGGTTGGCAGGAAAATGTGGAGACTGTTATAGGTTCTATACCAATGCTGAGACGTAGCTTATCACCTACAGGTCTGTTGTAAGGGTAAAAGAATGAATAATGAATATCTTAGGACAGAGATATGTTTATTGCCATGTCAAAGCTATTATCCTAAAATAAAAACTGGCTTGAAGTAATAGAAAATATGTACACGATGGAAAGATTGACATGAGAGGATAGTGTAAGAAAGACCTGAAGAACAGCAGAAGGAATAGAAAGAAAAAGGTGTATTTGTGTGTGGAAATGAGTCTTAGATATTAGAGGCCATGATGAAGATAGTTGTTGTATTAACATATAAAAGCTGTCCAGGTGTGGTCGGAGATACAGGATGATGTTTTTCTTCAATGCGATCAATGAGTCAAGCTGTTCTCAGGAAAGTGGGTGCCTCAGATACTCTTGTGTCAGGTGATTATGGGAAATCTCCTATGTGCTGGTGTTATTCTCACCGTATTCCCTTCTTGGCTGCCTCCATCTCGTATTCCTCCTGCAGCGTGGAGAGCTTATTAGGGATATATTCCTTACAGATACGCATAGCATCGCTCCACATACCAGTGTCCTGAAAACACAGATATACATCAAAGTTACATCAGAAATGTTAGACATACCCAACAGGTCTGACAATGTCCAGAGCTGAAAACTAAGAAACATAAAGTAAAGTTTAGAACCTCAGAGGTCTACTTTGTGCAGCCAGTTTGGCTGCTATAGTTACCTTGTAATATTTAACAGCCAGGTTTGGTCTCTGGGCTCGGAGCAGCAAGGCTTCAGCCTTCTGGTAATCTTTCTGTTCAAAGTAGAACTTGGCTTGGTCAACCAAAACCTCGGACACACTCTCTGGATCGTGGCTCTCGGCCACCCGCTGCGCATCAGCCCAGTCTTTGTTGTGGACATACCTGGAACAGTTGACACACACATGCTAAGAAAATAATACAAAAATATCAGCTTTTTTTTGGGATGTGATAAAATCCTGTTTCCATTTCCATCTATGTGTGAAAAGGAGACAGGATCCCTGAGCAGAACACTGGTCAAACTGCAACTTCATGCGCATTCAGTGAAATAGACTTGTAGAGCCGCTGCTGGTTTTATGAGCTGCAGAGCTGAAACCTGATGATGGCTACAACCAGCAGCCCTAACGTCACCGCTGGCTGGTTTCCTTTTTGGCCAGAATCGGCCTGGTTTATCAAATTCGTCAGCTGACATCATTCAGGTGAAGCAGAGAGAAGTTATGCTAGAGACTGTATCATAGGAAAAAAATGTTGGTTAGACGTGATGATGATGGGGAGAATGGGCACCTGGTCGATTGTCATGATGCCATGGGTGCATAATGTGCTGTTCATATCAAAATAAATAAGAATCCTCGTCACGACTCACATGAGCACAGCTTCTTTGGGTTTTCCTGCTTTGATGAACTCAGCCTCAGCTTCTGCAAACTTGCCCTGAAAGAGACAACAGAGACATTCATTTGTCCTATTTACTGCACAATCAATGGTTTTTGGGACTGTACAGTCATATGGACGGTGGTTCATTCACGGTCTGTGTACCTCATCTTCCAGGTATATGGCGTGCTTCAGGTGGATCTCCGGTATCTTCTCCTTTTTGGAAAGGCGAGCCAAATCAAAGGCAAAGTCGAACGAGCTGCAGAGGAGAAGAGTGCAGAAGATGAGAACACAGAATTTAACTCAGACTGAATCCCTGTTCTGTGGTGCCCGCTTACAAGTTATTTGAAGCACATTCAATGGCGTACTCCAGCAGGCCAAACTTGTTGAGCAGCTTGACAGCCGCTTCTCCTCCCAGGCTCCTGGCCCACAAATATGCCACCTGCTTCTGCGCACCTGCACCTCCATGGCTCTTGGCCACCTGACGCACACAAACATGATGCACAGACCATGTATCCATATATGTGGTTGAGATAGTAATCAACAAAATGAATACTTCTTTAAAATACTGTTGATCGCTGCTCTGAGCCGTGTTAGCAATAAATTCCTTAAAAATCCTGCCTAATGTTTGCAATATTCACAATGTTTCTCCTAGTAAATCATTCATTGATGATGTGGCCCCATTCTGGTACGCTTTGGAATGTAAAATAAATATTCATGATTTGTTTCAGAAATGGTGAAAACTGACAAAGTCAAAATTATTATAACTTAGTTAGAAACTACCAGAAGAGGCTGTTGTCAGTTCTGGATCAGAAAGTCTCCACTACTGACTAGTAGTAGTCAGAGGACTATCATTTGGACCGTTGCTTTTTTTTTTTGTTTTGTTTTTTTCTTCTTTCAGTTCAGCAAACCAATGCAAAATGTTTATTTGACCTGATGCATATGTTGTCTGACGCACACAAACTATAGATACTTAAAACTGCAAGGAGAATGGATCGACTCCATCGTCAATTAAAGGACATTTGGCAAAATATGGGGTTAAACATTCATATACGAAATGTGAGCATTTATACCCGATGTGCATCCTCCCACATGCCGTTAACACGGTACATGTGGACAGCAGCCTTCCAGTCTTCAGCCTCCATTAGGTGGTACTCTGCCTCTGAGAACCTGGACTCAGCCTCTAACTCCTACCAGGATCACACAGCATTACATGCAGAAGATTATCAGCGTGGGTGTTCAGCATCCTGACACGTGTTCACCCCAGCGTGCTGTACCTTGGCCAGGTGGAGGTGGGTCTCTACCAGCAGGTCGGGATGGTGTTTGGCCACTAAGCGGATGACGTCGTTAAACATCCGGTTCTTCTTAAACATGGTGATGGCGAGATCTGTCTGTCTCACTGTGGCAAACAGCCTGCGTAAACACACACTCACGGGTTCATTTGTCTTACATCAGAGTAGTAGAATAATATTTAACTCTACAGTACTCAGACAGATTGCTGAATTATCATCCTCTGTATGTACAAATGGCATTGTGCATCATGTGCCAATGTATTCTGGACATGTGTGGGGCAACTCCTGTATTCAGGTTACTTCCTTCCATTAAGAAATAGCATATATTAGGGAATCATTCCAGATATTGGAAAGTCAGTCTGCCCGCAGTCAAATACTCTTTCTGAGGACAGTGATTACGCCAAAGTCCCCCTCGACCAACAAGTTCCGCATTTACCTCTCAGCCTCCTTGAATTTCCCATCTCTCTCCAGCTCCTGCGCTCTGCTAATGTACAGAGTGGTAACTTCCTCCTCAGTCATACACTTCACTGCCAACTGTGAACAAACACCCACGGCCATTCAGCTGGATTCGAACAGATTTGTACATACAATGTGAACAAACTGTACTCAGGATAATTACAACGGACATGTACAACCAAACATAACCAACATGCAGTGCTTGCACCCACTGACCTTGTGGGCGTCCTCCCAGCGTCCTGCGTTGGTGTACATGTCTATAGCATCTTTAATGTAGCCTCCTTTCACAAACAGCTGCTCCGCCACCTACAGGCCATTAACACCCAAAAGACACCCTCAGAAAATCTGAAATACAAGCATGACGTCACATGACGTAAAGGTGATTCAGCAGTGGTGAACAATCAGAGGACAGTTGGCTGCACCGTCCCCATCATGTGCAAATGTTCATGACGGAATCGGAGAGAGATCTGTGATAAGGAGAAGACGCGTGGAAGGAACTCAAGCTGGAGACTTGGCATCAATGCAACAAATGCATATGTCGCTGCCGTTCTGATTAAAAACTGTTGGGTCATGTACTTGATGGATATTTGCTTTCTACTGAAATCACCGACTTGGCTTTATTGTTTGAGTTTGCACTGACTTCTACTTTCCTGCAACTTCCACAAGTTGGGAGAGCAACGAGCTTGTTATCTTAATTACTTTCTGTGAATAGGCCTGTGGAGCAAACAGACTGAAATAGCCTGCTATTTTCTGAGCCTGGCAGTCTGTGGAGGCTGTTTGGCTCAGCTGAGCTCATCAGAAAAACCACGCCATCATCTATCTTTTCCTTTTCTCTTCTTTCTGTGTTTATGCCTAAAGTCTCTTTCTCCTCTTGCTTTCAGCGCTCTTGTTTTTCTGGTATTGAAACTGTTGTTATAACTGTCATTATGCCAGAGCCTCCAAACCCACGTTGTGCTACAGTTCCACCTTTCGTCTTCAATGTCCTTAATACTAGACACACACAGGGCGACCAGACCTGGTAATATTTCCTGAGAAAATAATGAATAGGAAAAAAAAATACAAAAAAGAAAGGTAAAAAAAATATCCTTCCCAAATTGAATGCATTCTTTGGTCTATTCTACAGGTTTCAAGAAAACTGGCTGGGGTTTTTTTGCATGGATTTTAGCATAGACACATACATTCAGAGAAACAGAAAAACTCAACAAATCAAATAACCTGCTTGGTGTTGAACGTTTGGTATCACTTCAGTGTGTGGCCTCGTACGTACATTAGCCGACAGCGCTAACTGACCCCAACACGTTCCCCTATTTATGTTTCCTTCCATCCTTAGCCGCATTTATCTTTTCTCACCTCATAGTCCTGCATGGAGGCGTAATACTGAGCTACTTTCATGTAGTATTTCCCTGCTGATGAATCCTCCTGTAGCTCCAGGATGTGGACAGCCTTCTTCCACTGGTGAGCTGCGATGGCTGCCTCGATGGCTTTAATGGAGCATCTAGCAGGGGGGACAGAGTAATATAGTTCATACATTTTATCATACTTGTACGTGACCTCTTTTTTTTGTAACACATGTCATGAAATAAGCATAAAACCTGATGTAGGTATTTTCATACCAGGTGGAAAGTGACATACGTCTGCTCAGGATGGGTGTTTGTGTCATGCCAGACTTCGGCTACCGTGAGTGAAAATAGTGTTTTAAAAGTCGCTGGGTATTTTTGAAGCATGAGTACAGTCATGTTTAAATATATCCCCTCTCATCTCCATATTTATGGTGGTGAGTTAAAGAAAAGTTCTCTGTTGGATTGGGGTTTGTTTTAGTGTCAGCGCTCCCCTTTTCCATCTGTCATATCTTTGTCCCTTCCCCACCACCACCCCTCTGCTGCACCACGTACCCTGCTTCAATGAAGTGGTTGATGGAGGCGTCCATCTGCTTCTGCTGGACGAGGTAGTCTCCCCAGGCTTCCTCCAGTTTCACCACCTCAGCAGGAAAGGTAAGGCGAGCCAGCTCCACCGCTACAGGAAGTAGGGAGGGGGAAACACATACGCTCACAATATAGAGCTAACATAAACGTGTCCAAGATGTACCATTATATCCTTTTACCATGTCTGTGAATACCTGTAAGTTTGGCCAGAAGCACAGTCACAAAGCAATTCTGACGGCTGCTTCAGAAAGCTGCTTTTACTTGGTGGCACTGATTTTTACATCTGATTATTTTAATCAGAATTCAAATTAAAAGTCAGTAATTTATCATTAAGACAGTCACATGCCGGATGACTTACCTTTCCGATAGGCACCTCCTTTACGGAAACACTCCAGAGCTCTCTGGTTGTTCTTGATTTTCTCGTACAGATCTCCAGCCTGGAAGAAATCTCTGTATTATTACATTAATAACTTGGAATTGTGCCAATTCCGGATTTGATTATGATTTCTCCAACTACTTCTCACACCATTTGCTGCTAGTAGATAGGAAGTATTTCTACATTGCTGTGTTTACTGTTAGCTACGAATGTGCCAGTTCTGTCCCCAGCACAGATGAATGGATGAAACTCTACATCATTAGGACACAGCGTGAAATTCTGTTGACTTTCTTAAAGTCACTTTCCGCATGCAGCAAAGACACACAGATGGCTGGAAGAGAAGAAGTGAGTTCTCAGACAAACAGTGACAGAAGGAGAAACAGGGCAACAAAAGGCAGATGGAGGGAGACAGAGTGTAAAAATGAAAAACAAAGTTCCTCGGTTGTTCCTCTGCTGATACCTCTCCTGGCAGCTGTTCGGAGAGGAGGACAAAGCAAGGTGGGAACACACAAAGACGGGGATAGTGCTCGACAGGATCTCTCACCCTCTCGTACAGCTCTCCTCTGATGAGACTGCTGGCGATGCGGTTGACAGTGTCACTGTTACTGGTGATATCTGGCCGGCTGATGGCGAGGTGGGCGGCTTTAGCCGGGAGGTTGGCCTTCAGATACAGGTTGATGGCACCCTGGAAGTCTCCCTCGCTCTCCTTCACCTCACCAGCCTTCCCATGCTGACCTGTGTCTGTTAGCCACTGATAATAGTTCCTGACCAGGCTGTGTAGCTTTGGGTGGCCCTGGGAGTGTTCACGATAGAAAGTGGGGTTGTTTTGAGATGTGTAGGCAGCCTGGAGTGCTCTAATGTGTGTTTGTGGTGTGTCAAACCTTGGCTTGAGCCAGAGCGATGCACTCTTCCCACATGTTTAGCTCCTGGTACATGTCTATTGCTTCATCAATGGCGTTCTGGAGAAACACAGAAATCAGCATATGTGACACTTGACATGATCCTGTTCAGATGTATTTTTTGTATTCTGTTTTTGTATTGTCTGGAACCTGCTCCATGTAGTGCATCTCAGCCCGTTTAAAGTCCTTCTCTAGAATGGCCATGTTGGCTTTAACCTGGTAAAAGGCTGTCCCATCTCCACCCTGAACAGAGGACAAACACACACACACATCAATCAGCAATCATCTCACACTGTCGAGTCCACAAACGAGGGAAAAATACAAAACATAACATAACAAGTGATCAGAACAGTCAGCGCTTATATTAGCTATATAAGTTATATAGTTAGAGCTTATATTAGCTCGAGCACCAAGCAGTTCAATCCAAATGTACACGATCAATATCTGTTTGGCCAGGGAGAATGCGTTTTGTGTCTGTACCATCTGATCTGCGGCTTTGTCAGCAATCTCATTTGTTTGTCGGAGGAAACGAAGGGTGCAGACATCGCCCAGTGCCGCAAAACACCTGAAACAAGAGAGAGAGACAGACGGATGTGAACAAGTGAAGAGAGAGACATAAGAGAAGTAAGAGTAGAAAAGAAATAATGGTCGGTCGGTGCTCTGGAAAACTGTTCACGTAAGGAGCTGAGATAAATTGGAGCTTTTGTCTAATTAGCCTTCAGACATGCTGCAGTCTGACAAATGAAAAGGTACATCTCAGCATTTGGCCTCTTTATTACCCACCCTCCCTGAGAAGTTGCATCAGATTAATGAACAAGTCGTTAGAGAAATATAAAGTTAAAAAAAAAACTTTTGTATGACTCTTTTTCACTTCCCTCCTTCATTAACATTATCCACTCCAGACAAAACCATTTCTTTCCCAGACTTCATGATTTATGCAAATCAGGCCATCGTTTAATGAACAGATAATGCATTATTAAAGACACGGAATTCAAATGTGAAAACTTTCTCAAAACAGAGGGAAATAAAGATGAAGAGGGGAAAAAGGAGAGAAAACGCTTATGTTGGTACAAAAGAAAATTTGTTTAATGATGAATGAAGTTGAAGGGCGAGGTCGGGCAGGGACAAATCCATTTGCTTTCTGTGTGTGTGTGAGTGTGTTTTGTTGACCTTTCTGCGATGTGCAGTTGGTGGTCTTCTAGAGCCAGCTTGCTGAGTGTCTTCCACATGGCTTCAGTCTCTGGTGACATCTCCAGAGTCTCTAGGAACGCTGCAGCTCTGTCAACACACACACAAAGTCTTTTTCAATTTGTTGAAGGAGCAGTTGTTTCTCAACACTCTTCAGAACTTAATGTATTTCAGCATTAGATGTGAAAAACAATGTGTATTTATTAATACAATATCGGAAAGTGGTGCAGAGTAGGAAGGGCACTTTTTTCTTTGAGACAAACAAGTCCAGGATGGAGAATGTCACACATTGGTGTTACATCATCCAGCAGAACACTTTAAGCTCAATATGTATTGCAAGTGTAGCTTTAATTGTGTAACATAATCACAGATGGCTGAACAACTGTGACAGCACATGATAAAAAAAACAACAACAGCATGGCATTCCATCCTTTTTGCTGTGTTGAGAACACATACACAGAACCGACCACTCTCCCACTGAACAGCACTCAGGAGTGGAAAAAGAAACAGGTCGGTTTTTGCCTTCTTAAACGTCACACCAGAGATGTCATGGATCCTCGTTGGCCCGTGCTTCACCCTCCCAAATGGTTCTGCTTTTGCATAATCCAGACAGACAAACCAACAAACTGAACCAATCACATTACCTCAGAAGTAAATAAACAAACTCACCAGACTCAGGTTTAAGCTACTGTGCAAATCTTTTTTTCTGCAAAGCTCAAGGTTATTCAAAAGTCAGGAGCGGACGGATGGTGTATTGTGAGGAGTGTTTTCATTCCAGCACAATCCTCTTTTAGAGACTGATGTGTTGAACATTCTTGTGACATTCTCTCAAAGTATAATACTCAGTGTGCAGGGCAACGCAAATCATCGTCCTTTAATGGAAAATTGTAAAAATGAGTGATGCAGTGAAAAGTATAAGTAAGTATAAAGTAGTTTTAAATACTGTGATTGTAGGCCATTGTCACATCAGCATTAGTAAAATGACAAGGAAACCAGACAGTCTCTGAGTCCCTCAGAAAAAAACCACAAGGCCTTCCTCCTCCTCACTTTTGTCGCCAGGGTCAAACTGGATGCTGTTTCAGTTCATTGTGGTTACAAGCAACAAAAAGAAGTTACACACACATGCTCCTACAAGTTCAAGAGTTCAGGTTGAAGTGAGGAATTCAGCCGCTGCTGCTGTGATACGACAAAGGTCAGTTCCAGCTCTAATGAGGCTGCACAAGAGCATAATTCTGAAGGTCTTCAAATATCAGTACACTACAGAGACTCCCAGCTGTCCTCCGACTGCCAAAGAAAACCCTCCAGAATAACTGGAGGAAGCTGCTGGATAAAAGGACATCTGGCCTGTTCTGACCCAGAATAGCTGCGAGCACATGGAGCAGTGGCTGGATGTTTGACTTTACCAATCAGTGGGAGATGTTGAACTGCGTCGCATTCTCTCCATCGGATGTCGCCAGCAGCATGTTGCTATGGTTGAGAATCTTACCTGTCAATGTCCCCGTCATCAACAGCAGTGCCAAACTCTATGAGACCTTCATCCAGCGCGTACGCGACAGTGTTGACACCCTCCGTCACGACAACTTCTGTTTTCCCGTCTGCTCTTTCAACATCCACAATGTCTCCCTGCAAATAATAAGTGAACATGGAATACCATTCCTGACTCGTCCATTTGTGAACACAAACACCCAGTGTGAAGCCCCACCTTGATAGGGAACATGGTGATGTTCTCTGGGTTGTCGATACTGTACCAGATGCAGAGGTTTCCCCTGTTCTGGGCGACTACCACATCGCTGCCAGGCACCCACTGGACGTACGAGCAGAAACTCAACACGGTGGTCTTCACCGCACTTTCAATGTCGTAGAGATGAAGCTGAGGATACACATACAATGTACATACATCAAAATCTTGCTTGAATCGTAGGATACAAGATATAAAAGATGAAAAACAATAATCTATATCTTATGGAAGCATATTGCATTCACTTGACAAAATAAAAACATGTATTGAGTGTTTTTTTGTTTTTGTGTGCTGGTTTTTGTGGCTGTGTGGATGTTTCTCCAGAGACACATATGCCTACATGGATACAAGATGACGTATCTGAAATGTATTCAGGCTACGTGGTGACTCAATATAAAATAAAGTCTGAGGAACTTGGTACGGCAAAGTCTCACCTGACAAACTGAGGCAATCGTAATAAATTGCACTTGACTGAAACGTATGTGTTGAAAACGTGTTTTTCTATCATTCATTCCTTTAGCGCATTATTTTACTTGTTACATGTGAAAAAGAAGAAGGCGCGATGAGTCTTGAGCAAAAAGTAAGATGCTACTGAAGGATTCCTAATAACCAGAGTCTTTGCCACAGGGTTTAAACATCAAACTGCTTCATGACCCGGGGCGACCACTGACAGCAGCTCTCAGCTTCTGGAAGAGCTCATCAGTGACCGGCCAACATTTATATACCACCAACAAGCACGTTCTTCCATCTGCAACACCTCTAGTTTCTGTATTTAGCGAAGAAACGACACAGCTTCAGTGTTTCAGACACACCAGAACTAAATATCATGCATGAGTCCTGAGGATACTTACACAACATGAGGCAAAATTACACCTTTGCTATTTCAAGTTATTCAGTTTTCATACTCTTTTGCAACATCAAACCGCCTATTTGAACCTTGATGTTGGAGTTAACCCTCTCCAAGGAGACAGAACTCAACGGAATCGCTCCAAAAGTTGATCAAAGGAGCTGTAAAAGTCTTTGGTGTGCAACCCACATCTTCTCTCCAGGAAATGTTTGAGGAGGCAGTCACCTGTGAATGTAAACGGAAGCTCTGCGGCTCTGATTGGACGGATGTGCAGCGTTCATAGGTGTGATCAATCTCCCTACAGAACTTAGTTGGTGTTGATTTAGTGTGGCTGTGACGTACCCCACCCACTGAAAAGTCGATTTCATTCTAACTACCACACACATCCCCAACTCAGAGCCGTCAGGCCTCTCTGCCAGCGTTTCCACTCCTTCAGTCCCCTCAGGGTGCTGAGGTTTCATTTTTACCCGCAGCTTCTTGTCCCGAAACAGTAGTTTGCATCCGGTTTCATTGAGCTCCAGCCAGTCGATCTTGGAGTCGTGGCTGATGGTTCCCAGGTTGTAGCCTCCAACCAAATCCACTGAGGGGAGAGGAGAACTGATGGATTAAGTGGGCAGACGATCAGGGTTATTTCAAGCAAAGTTATCAGTCGGTTACTTTTTTTAATTGTCAATGCAGCGTGAGCAGTTTCTTTACTACCTGCACTGGGATGAGGATGATTTTATTAGTCTGCTGCCATACAGTAAACTATGGTTTTAATTAAAGTGGACTGTGGTCAAGTCACTTAATGGAAATTATATATGATTATTGTGGAAAGTAAAAGGCTAGTAGGCACAAAAAAAGCTTAAGTACTGCGAGTTCTGCAAGTTCCGTCTCCGACTCCTTTTCTCAGTTTTTTTTGCTGACATTCCGCTCAGAGACAAACAGCTGCCATAGAAATAATCGACAATAGACAACCAACAATTATCTTCATTATGAATACATTTGTGTCTCAATTTGCCATTTCATTTTTTCTTTTGAAATGTCAGTAAATGTACAAAATAATATTATCAAGATGATTATCCAAATATTATCATGATCAGTAAATTGCTGTCTTAATTAGCTAAAATGTCAGAGCTTGTATATTAAGCCAAAGACAATATTTGGCATTTGAATAATTGGACAAATGATGCAGCGAGTAAACATATTACTGTTAAAAACAAACTATTTCAGCGTGGGGTATAAGAAATCATTGTTTTAGGTTGAAAACCTGTAAATGTATGTGATAATTCCCGTCACTGACACCGCCCACACTCACACTCTTACCAACAGCGATGGTCTTTATATCAATGAGGTACGCAAGCTTCTTGTTGTCCTCAACTCCTTTCTGCTTCCTCTCATTGAGACGGACACTGGACAGAAAACACACACCTCTAACAAACCACTGGAACATTACATCAGCAGCACAGCATCACTGGCTGCTGTTATCCCTCATCATGATGTTGTCATGCTACAGTGATCAGCCAGAGGCAATCGGAGTACCTGGAGACCTGCTTGCTTCAGCAGCAGTCATCCATTAGCAACAGCGGGACCTTCAGTTTTGACATGTCAGAATATGTTAACTTCGATGTACATATGTTGACTGGCAGGATGACTGCATCGACACTGATACCTGAGAGGGCTGAACTAGCTCAATACTGACATCTAAAGGCCGGATATGGAGGATCACATGTCATAACTTCTGGATTTGAGAATTTCAGAATCAGAAATGCTTTTATTGCCAGGTATGTTGTGCATACCAAGCATTTGTCTTGTGGAAGGTGCTACATTTAACTAAAGATATTAAGGGCTTAAAACGCTTATATAAACACTGCACACAGAAATAAAAATACAATAAAATAAGGTAGACTAAAAATAAAATTAAACATAGAATACTTACAGTACTATAGACAAAGTATTTAGCCCATAGAAGATAGGTAGGCTGGTTGGTATTTGTGTATGATTTCCCACAAAAGACTACAAAAGCAAGGTAAACTTTTCCTTTGACTGTGTGTGTGCTGAGACACAAATAAAATGTTGTTAAATCAGGCCATACCTGATGAGATGAGGGTTCATAAATTCTGTTCTGACTGATCCCAGAATCTCGTTATTGCTGTACTCCACCAGGCTCAACTCTCCGACATTAAAAATCATGCACACCTGAAGAGCACAAGACATGACAAGACCTTTAAAAAAAAAAAAAAAAGAAGAAAGGAAACAAAAATACCACTGTGGCTCTGACCTCCAACCTCACAGATCAGTAGAATTGTCAGATATATGTACTGGTACTTACAGCTTCATTTTCAAAAAAGAACTTTTCATTCCCTCCAGAGCCCGGCCACGGCACCTAAAGGACAGATGAAGAACTTACTTTTGAATTCAGAGAGAATCAAATCAACAGACCTCATCTTATTTGTCATGTACACAGTTAAACAGAGTACAACGCGCAGTGATATGTATTCTTTTGTACCTGCATCCAGTTACAAGAATCAGAGATCAACAGAAAGCAGAAAATGAGAGCAGAGCAATGAAAGCAGAAAGTAGAAGAGATAAAAAACATAAGTCTAAATATAAAACTATGTTGAAGGTGAATGTGATTTAAGCAGTTACTGTGCACATTTGTAGTGCAAATTCTGTCCAGATATAATATTTTAAGAAAAAAAAAAGCTTTTGGATGACCCGAGGGAAGAAACTCATCCTCTCTGTGGCTGTTTTTTTTTATGATTTGATTGACAGTTTCCTCAGAGTCGTACCTCACTCAGTTTACTGGTCAGCAGGTCTCCCAGCAGCAGCGTGTCAGAGCTGTGAGCCACCAGGTACCGATCCTTGCCCATGATTTTCACCTCTTCTATCTCATAACCGTAGTGTGACTTCAGGACCACCCGCGTTCCGGTGGAAAGGTTCTTCACTATCACCTGGATGAGAATGCCGGACAGATGACGAGGACAGTCTCTGACAGATGTTGAATCAATCAGTAAATCAGGTCTTGTTTTGCTCGTCGTCTCTACCTGACTCAATCCAACATAGGATATTTCAAACTTGTTCTTGTAGATACTCCTCCGCAGGCAGCAATCAAACATTTCCACTCCCCCACACATTGTTCCCTGTCAAACACATCCACACACATAAGAATTAGTCAAATAGGTCTTGTGTTTGACAGCGACAGCCAGAGAGAGAGTAGTCTGGCACGTGTTGAAGTCACATGAGGTGAGGTGATATGAGGTGATACTGAAAGTAGTTACAGCACACAGGCGAGAGCCGTCCGTCTTCCAGGCCAAGCTGGTGATGGTGTAGAGGTGCTCTATCTCTTTAGGTTTGGCCTCATCCCAGATGCCTCGCCTCGGAGCCCAGTTAAACACCCGCAACCTGTCCCAGACACCAGGAGTCAGACAGTGTGGGATCTGAAACCACAGTACTGGTACAGAATCTGCCTATGAACAGAGATACGGACCGGTCATAGCTGCCGAACACAACTGACTGTCCGCTGGGGCTGGCGATGGCCACGGTGAACTCCTCTGTCCGCTCGCAGCTGTAGTCGAAGGTCTGCAGGATGTGACCTTCCCTGCTGTAGGCCACCACCTTCTTGTCGCAGCCTCCCACCATGATGCTGTTAACACCCCAGGCCAGAGCATAGGGTGGGCACGGGTGCAGCAGCAGTTTACCCTGAGCCAGAGTGCAGTCAATTCATTCAAAAAAGGTAAACAATCTACTAGTGCTACTATTACTGCTGCCTGTCCACAAGCACTCAGGTGATGTTGAATGTAACATACAGGCATTAAAAATATATGTGTTTGACTTTCCCTCAGCAGGTAAATCTACCTGTTGAGTAGAATCACCTTGTAAAACATGAAAAATATAAAAAAAATTCATAAAAAATTCAAAAAAAAAAGTCCATACAGGATTGGTAAATAAAAAAAGAATAAAGATCTGTGAGGCCTTTGGTACCTGAGACTCCCCTAAGCCTTCATCATCGAAGAAGTAACGAACCACTGTCCCGTCAGCATGACCTGACAAGATTCCTTTACCAGAAACACTGAAACACAAAAACAGACTTTAGAAAATTGTGAGCAAGCAAACAACGGCCTACTTGAATATACTGTATGGGATTTCACCGGAAATTAAAGGACAAAACCGCTCATTTATATTTACTTGGACACGAGTGACACCACGAGGGACTCTGTGCCGTAGATGGTGGAGGATTTGTTGGTCTGAGTGTTGGCTAGTCGAACCTGTGAGACGAGTCAGAAATGTACATTTGATGTCTTTCAATTGTTCCAGGTTAGTGGTGCCAACATGTTGGTAACTTACTCTGCCATCTGCTAATCCATAAACAACAGCATTCTCTGCAGGCCAAAGCAGACAGGTCACAGCGCTCTGCAACATTCAACATTAAACGCTCATGAGCCGTGTCTCAATTCGCACTAGTGTCTTGTAAGATATTTAATGTTGTCTGCACGTGCTGACTTACGGTCTGAACAAATTTGTTGCAAATGACTTTCTTGTCCCCCCTAGAAAAAGAAAAAGGTGGCTGCATAAACATGTACAAAATTAGAGATATGTGCAGAATGAAATCAAATCTAGGACGTTACCAGTCAACTCCGATTTTGTAGACAAAGATGATGTTGTCAGACTGGCCAATGGCGATTTTCGTCGAGTCAGGTGAGAACGCCATGTCAGTGACCACATAGCTCTGTTTTCCATACTGACAGAAGACAACAAGGGACTATAACTATATATCAAAAACTTTAATTTCAAAGATGAATAGAACAAGAAACAGATGATAAATAATGAAAATGGTTTGTCCAGGGAACTCCGAAAACCACATTACGATAGGAGCATGAGAAAATTCTGTGCAACTGTGCAGCAACCTGTTCAAATGTGGTGATAAAATGCTTTTTGAGGTCGTAGGTGATCACCAACAACTACCAATCAGCATTCAGGACTAGTTCTGTGTCCCACCTTTGCATCCACGGGCTTGGTGGAGAACTTGTCTCTCCTTTCTCCATGTTCATCGTACAGCAGCACTACTCGGTCAGGAGTGCAAACTGCCAGTTTGGTGTTGTTCGGTGCCCAGGCCATGCATGTCACTTTGGCAAAGTACTCCTATGAGACAGGAAACAGACACTCATGACAGGCGACACCTGAGCTTTGCAGCCTGTTACTAACTCCAGGTGACGGGGGCTGATCTACCTGGATGCTTCTCTAAGGACTGAAACTCCACGGGTGCAACAGTCGCCTAATTAAGCCATTTAAGCTAATGTCACGTATGGTTACAGCGCTCGAATCATTATTTTGACCACGAATTCCTAGTAGAACTTGATGTCGAGGCTAACGCAGCAAAGATGCTAACTGCGACTGTAAAATGTAATTAAACGTGTCCGACTTAGATTTGGCATCAGGTAAACTGCTGAGTGAAATAATTCTTACAGTGCTACCTGATGACACTTTTAAACTCATTTGGCTCTGTAGCATCAGTTAGCTTAAGCTAAGGTATCAGTGAACTTACCTGGGGGGTTAAAAGTGTCTTTAGGTGCTTCAGTTGCATTTTTGGAAGTTTTCTGGAAGGTCGTACGCAGAAAAAACAATGCTAGAACCGCGCAAATGAAGTTAAATGGTGGTCATGTTTTCGACCTACGCTAGGCTAGCAGCTAGCAGGGAGGACATCTTTGTAGTAAACACTAATGCCATCTCCTTAGTTACGGCCGGGGCGGAGACTTGTGATGCATTCATGGTCTGTCAGTCGAAAGAAAATTTCTCAACTGATTCGAAGCTTGCTAGGGTATGGAGAAAGCCCCGTCCCCGATGACGTTAAAATACATTTACACAAACCCAGGTTACACTCATGACATCATGATGACATTTCTTTGCTGCATCCTGTTTCGCTACTGAATGTCACTGAAACGAAGCACTGAATGAATGAACCTATCATGTGGTTCAATACTCGTATACAAGTACTATTCACGGGGGCGTCCCTGCCGCAATGCCGTAGTTAAAACTGAATAGCAATGTTTTATTCTCTCTATGCAGTAACTTTTGGAAACGAGGGGTTGTCAAGCGCTTCAATGCATTGCATTTGTTGGCATAAAACACACTGAAACCAAACATTGCAAAGATATAGGATTTAAGGCTAGATAGTGATGGAAGGTAGCAAATGTAGCTGTGTGTTTGTGTCTCACATTTTCAAACCGCTCCGAAGTAGTATGAAAATTCAGTACGTACATGTCGTAATTGTTTAAATTACCCAGGCTACAGAAACATGGCCGATTGGAAGTTGGATAGACAAAACAACTGGAGATGCCGGGGATTGAACCCGGGGCCTCATACATGCAAAGCATGCGCTCTACCACTGAGCTACATCCCCTTCTTAATACCAATTGATTCAGTGTTAATAATATCAATATCAGCACGTAAAGCGCACAAACTATGCAATAAGGGCGGGTAGTAGATCCGAAGTCGTTTGCTGAACAAGAGCCTAGAGATGATAACGCCAGGATCCCCCCCACTTCACGGCTGTTCTAAATAAAAGCCGGAAATAACTGGTAGAAGACACAAAAGCACTTTTTAGAGACACCTTGGGTGCAAAGAACAAAGACACGGTGCACTGCGTTTCAAATGGTGCTTTTATTGCAATGTGTTGCATTCCCACATTCATAGATGTTATAGATTTGTTAGTCAAAGCATAATTTCCTCAAGGCTGGCATCCTCACCTTGGAAAAAAAAGCAGAGGGATCGAATGCATGAGGTGTTTGTGTTTTGAGTGTAGTAGAGAGGTGTGTAAACTTGGGCAGCCATGGATGTACAACGAACAGACCTCAAAATTTAGACTTCCAGTAGATACAAATAAAGAAGTTTAACAGTCAAACAAAACAAGAAACGGGCTTTGTTTGTCTTCTCAGCCTGCAGGACTCTCATTCCCTGCAGCCACTGGAATGGCCTGAAACTGATTGTCTACAACGTTCCAAAGACAAGGTGGATTTCTTTAATACATGTTACACACCTGAACGGGGAGGGGAGGAGGGGCTGAGAGGTATTAAAAAGAGACAGACAGAAAAGAGAAAATAGAACATGCATAAAACTCTCCCAGATGAACATTGTCACTTATGTTGTCTTGCAATAGCTGCTCCGATGCCTCTTTAAAACCAAATTTTTTACACGTGTAATATACAAAAGTGGACAAAAATGAGTAAAATGTATAATATATATTTATATATATTTATTTATATTAATTTGTACAAGGGAGAAAGTGGAACCTTGGTCTCTCAAATCCCCGAGAGAAAGCATTAGCACTCCTCGAAACAACAGCAAGCGGTTATTTAAGTTGAAGCCTTCTGTTCAAATCTTTGAACCATGTCCAACCATCCCAATAAGGCAGCACTTACAATACAAACGATCAGAGATCAGCAGAACACCCGCATTAGGAATGAGAGGGAGATCAGACTGTGACGGTGAACAAATACCATTTTGGACCAATGACAGGTGAGCAACTTCAGTGCTGTCTTTGTCAAAGCAATGCAAGCTGTTCATTTGTTTCATATTTGTTTTGCTAACATGAATTTTCAAACAGCCACACCTAAGGCTGGCCCCTGGTATCAGCACCCCCGTAATTAACCATCAGGCAGAAAAACAGAGTTAACAAAGAACCAAATAAATGTTTTGCTCCAGGTCAGTGTCCATCACAGCCAAAGTCGGACAAAGACGAGTGAGTGTCCACCTTGGTTCAAGGAAAAAACACAAGGATGCCTGGTGGCGACCGCAACAGAGTGTGTGAAACTGAGGTGTGAGCAGGAATGTTCTGAGTTGGAGCTGGAAGTTTTGACAGTACTGGGGAGGGGGCATCACCTGAAGTAGACTGGCACAGTATTAATACTGAGGAGGCTGACACAGAGAAGAAATACTGCATTACAAACAAATTTGTACACTTGCTTTGCAATCTTTTGGATGATGGGTATCCAGTCAAGTTCTTCTCAAAGAACCTGAGCGTTCATTAAGTTCAAATTCTTGATACATTCAGGGGACATTCCTAATCTGAAAATGCTGATTGAAACGGTTTCTGTTGGCCTTTTCTCTCCAAGTAAATCAGATATAAAGTGCAAAATTAGATTGTATTTGCAAATTCCTGGAATAATTTGATTAATCTTTCTATGTGTGTAAAAAAGTCATTGAAAATACAAGTCTTTTCTCCTTTTTTTTTTATAAATGTGAAAAAAGGTTTTAAAAAATCCTGGTTAACAAGGTTATTATTGTTAAACAGTAAAGGATCAATCTTCACTGCAGAAAAAATATATACACGAGGCACCTCAAGTTTGGTTTTCTGTTAATGGCATTTTTTCCCCCCCAAGAATGAGATTTGAGATTAAAAACCGAGAAAAATCAATGACAGGGAAATCCCCACTAAAGGAGCTTTGAGTGAAAAGTACTACAGGTATACTGAATTTCATGACTAAGGAAACGGAAATGTTTCCATAAGGTGCATAGCTAACGGTTCTTTCTTCCTGTAAACGCATGACAGCACTTTAGGCTCTAAAGACCTCGTTGGCAAAGTGGAGGTTTCTCTGAACGGATCGAACTTTGGAACGTCACCTTGCTGAGAGGCCACGCAAAAGGACAGATTGTGTCAAATGAGGGAGGAGGGACGACTACACATGTACAACAAGGTCAGAACATGGCTGTGAGAAGGGGAAGGGGGCCGCTACATTAAGTCTTGTCCAGTGATGGTGATGTTTGCATATGATATCTGCCAAACATCTTGAAACTTTGGTCGTATGCTATTGACAAATGCAAAAAGGCTACATCAGTCACGTGTGAAACCCAACAAGCAGGCAATGCTTCTCCGTAAAACCAAGGCTCCACTCTCCCAGATCTGCTTAAACCTTTGACAACAGAGAAAAATAATATACAATATGGCCTTTTTTTCTGTCTTTTTTTTTTCTTTTTCTTAAATTAACCCGTACAAAGAGCCAGTCCACACTGCTTCTCTCTCAGTAAAATCACATTCAGCAGTCGCTAAACCATTCTCTGGCATAGTTATCTGAAACACCCACAGGTACTGTGCAGGATCTAAAGAGTAAAAGAAGAAAAGGATCAAACCAGGACATATTCTACTTTTCCGTCTTAGAGAACACCAGATATACAGTATTAATCACTTACACACATACGTACGCACTCACGTATAGTCATATACATACATACATACATACATCATCAGAAAAAAAATAAAAAAAGTAGAAAATCAAAACATGATGGAGGCGAGTAGTTATTTACCACAAACTTGGAGCACTACTTTTTTGTTGATTCTGAACAAATACATATTCACATTTCTGTTATATACAATACGTTAAACCAATGTTTTAAAAAGAACCTTGTACCTACCATGAGGAGGGAGGAACTGTTGCTTTCATTGAACAGCTGTTGCATAAAAAAAATTAAATATGGTTGTATTTGGCATTTTTACTTTTAAATTGCAGAGGAAACTGTTGAGGTTCTGCATTTGACAGAGGAAACAGTTTCCATAGGAATGCCTTCTCCATGCAGAAAGGTGAAAGGGAGGTGTCCATTCTGTTCATGTGAAATTGTCAGAGCAGATTAACAAGACACAGAAATCTTCCAAAAATACATTCTTCCACTTTGTGCAGCTTTTTTCAAAACAAAACAAAACAAACCAAAACCAAAACCAAACAGCGGCACGGGACTGTCTTGACCTTTTCACACTGTGAGAAACAGCTTACATCAGTCTAACTCCATTTTCCTCTTTCACTCCCTGTGTGCTGAGTGGAAGGATTCCAAGCCTCGCAGTCAACAGTCTCTGATTTTCCTCTTCTGTTACTGATGCCTAAAGCCCAAAACATCATCAAATATGAGAACATGGATGAGATGAGCAAAGCTGCAATACACATTTAAACCTGGAGCCTGTGAGTGTGATGCTTTGTTCTTGAAGGTTGGTGTCATACAATTGCCGTTAGCATGTAGCACTTCCAGCAAGTCGGAGGAAGTAATGTTCAGTGAGGCCGATCAGAGTCTCAGTTATCATACAAGGTAAGAACGAGATACTATATGATACTAAGTCCTTGGTCTGCCTCAGGGTGTGTGAGCTGCTCACAGTGTGAAAAAAACACTCAGTCCACAAGATCAGAAACTATCGGTCCTGTCTGGTAAAAACGTAAATGAGGTAAAGGACGTTCTAATAAATATACACAAAAATATAAAGAAAGTTTGAGCTGCAAGAGAAACGAGCAGGCAGTTTAAGACTGATCCTCAGCCTCTGTTTGGGCACACAGTGGATGGATGTGCACATACAGGGATGTGCAGATACACACACGGCATGTTTGAGCTGTGCACAAAGTGGTTCTCACATCACACAACACTGGAGGAGCTGGTAGATGGAATGTTGACCTTGCATACTATCCCTCTGTATTTGGGTCATGTTGCATACGGTGAAGTAAATCTGTAAAAACAGTACACAGGAAAGCCCTATTCCACGTAATTAGCATCACATTGAATGTTGAAACAAGTTAGGTAGTTGTCAAACTGTCATTATTCCCTTGCTCCACAGATTCCATCAACTATCTACTAGTTTCAGCACAAGGAAAAAAAAAATAGGAGGCTTCACACAGAGCCGCTTCCATCAGGGAGCATGTGATCTTTGTGCTGGAGTTCCGATGTGGCAGATTTAACCTCTGTGGTGGTTCATTTAAAAAGTCACTAGATGCTCCCTGATGACAAAAGTCCTGTGCGCAAGCGAAAGCATCTCAAAGATGTCATCATGGAGACTGACTTCGAAGATGCAGGCAGATTTTCCCTGGTAAAATGCATCACTGACATGTTTGCTGTGTGTGAAAGTTAAGTTTTCTTTTGTTAACAGAGGTCCGTTATCACTGAGAGAGACAGTGTCTGACTGAGCAACAGTAGTAAACAGAAAACTATGTGTGTGTGTGTGTGTGTGTGTCCAACAGAGTGAAATCATCATTGTGGGGACCAAAGGTGCAGCAAGAGGAGGGCTGAACTGGAAAAAAAAAGATTAAAATAATGAGTAAAAAGTGTGTGTGTGTGTGTGTCTATATATATATGTATACATATAAAATACATATATAAACAAACACACATATCACACATATATATATCAACCCAGCCTCTTCTGAAGAAGTATTTATCACATCTTTGTTAGGAACATCTATTGCTAAAGCCTCTATGTAAATGCCATTCTATGGGAACAATATCCAACAGCGCGTTGGCACGTTGCCGTGACTTTGGCCGTATGTACTGAAGCCTGGTCATAGCAAAGAGCTGTTTGATGTAGTAGATCCAATGGTTCCAAAGGTGTGTACTGCCTGAAATGTTCTCTTGAAAGTATCATACATAGAATAAAAAGAGGAGAAAGCAGGACAAGATGGCTAACTAATTCCCTGGTTGTGAGAAAGCAATCAACCCCCCCAGAACTACTTGTAGCGCTGCATGGGAAGCTATCTTGGAATTCAATCGCTTAGGAAATCCGTTCACATTTTACAAGGTGGCATGACTTCCTCCTCCACTGCATATTACAACATCATGTTGCGCTAAATAATCCCGCATTATTTAAATTTGCTTTCCACAATAGGAAACAAAAAAACAACAAAACATGATTGAATCACATTATACATTGTTTTTCCAATTAATCACACCTTTGCTTGAGGAAAGCAGTTACAAGAGAGGAGAAGTCTTTGTCCTTCTGAACTGTACAATACTACCCGCCTGCACGGTGCACATGGCAAACAACACTGATAGGCCGAGAGAGAGACAGAGAGAGAGAGAGAGAGAGAGAGAGAACCCAATAGGGTTCTGTATTCACAGCTGCTGAGTGAGGGTAAAATGTGACAGACAGATAGTTAAATAATCATAACAGTCTTTTATACTTTCTTTGAAAAATAAAATAAAGTCTCCTCCCCAGGGGGAGAAAGACACATAAGTTCCAAACTGAGCAGCATCCCATCTGTCTCCCATCCATCAATCCATCCATCCATCCATCCATCCATCCTGGCTGTTGACAATACATATTCCGCTGATCATGAAGTTGATGATGATGGAGAGAGCAGAACATTTTTTTAAAAAACAAAACATTACAAAAATAAAATTGAAGTCGTAATAGAATAGTATGTGGAAGAAGAAGCAGAGCTGAGGAACAAACTCAAACTTCCACCAGGCACTGTAGCTGATAGAGAGAGACAGTCTCAGAACCAGCTGATACTGAGCTTCTATCCCACAATGCCACAGAGGTCTGAAACCTTAACATTCCCACATCGCTGAGAGACAGGTAGAAGAAAACAAACAAATAAAAGCCAGAGGTGTCGCTGTATGCACCCACACAAAACAAAAAAATCACTGAGCTCAGCTGTGCGCTGCAACTCATGCTCCCAAGATGCACTGCTGCTGCAACAGCCCCGACAAAAACTGTCTGATCAGAAGAGAACGTAAAGGAAGCCGGCCCTGATTTAACAGTGACGACAACTTGGCAAATCTACAATGATGTGCAATGTTGTTTTTCTTGGGTGAGGAAGCAGGAAGTAGGTCACCAAGGAATGAGCAGCAAGACAACACTGCCTTTAATAGGCTGAGGCAGACAGACAGGTTGTCAGACAGATTAGACAGGCAGGTTTAAATACACTGCTGCTCCTTCTGACTTGAGTCTTTTCTTGAAGTACTAGGCGGCTGCAAGAACCACCCGGATCGCCCTCATAGAAGTGGTTAGGCTGTGGAAGTCCACTGAAAAGCCAAACCTCTCTGAGCTCACTCTGTGGCCAAACATCTGTCCATCCATCCGTCTGTCCGTCCGCCCATCCGTCGATAGGGTGAGACGGAGACAGCAATGGGTCTGGTGCTTGAACCTCCAGGGAGGAGGTGTAGAAGTGAAAAGGAGAGGGAGCAAGGATCTGAAGTGAGTGGGAGTGTCACTCGGTGAGCAGCTGCTGGAGGAGGCTCTTTTGCTGGGCCTGGTTGTTCTGGGAACCCTGCGGTCCGGGGGCCTTCTGGGGTGCGCCGGCTCCAATGGAGCCTTGGTTCAGGTAGGAGTCACTGCCAACAAGGTTCACTGTGCACTGGACGTCCGCAAACACTTGAACCTGCTGAACCTAAACAGACAGAAGTAGCAATGACGCAGGGACAAAACAACATGCTACTTGCCCCTTTGGGCAAGAGAGCCCCTGTGGAAAAAATGCACTAAACACATTGCACATTTAACTAAATAGCAGAACCTGGGCTATGAGACCATAGAGATTTTGTTCTGCTGGACTTTATCAGAGTCAACGTTTGCAAAGATGAAATTCAGATATTGTGCAATGATTTGAGAGATTTAGACCTGCAGATGCATCATTCCAGAGGGATTATAGACAAACTTCAATTTGCACTCTGAGTACTTTTCATTTACTCTTTACCGGTAACAAACAGGGATGTCACGATTACAGATTCTGCAGGTGCGATTATCCTCAAGGAAATAATCATGATTTTCTTGGTTATTGGTAACATGGAGGGAAACTAGGAGGATTTAAAGATTTTTTTAGAAACTCCAAGTTTTTCCACAATCTGAAAGAGCAGCATGTCCTTTGATATGAAATATGTCACAGTGCACTTCAGGTCTCTGGCTTGTTTTGACGATTTAATGGACTTTAAAAATGACTTTTCCATGTTTGGCTGAGCTGCAGCCTGAACAGAGTTCATTTGGTGGTGGTGAAAAAGTAATTAAGAAAACACTATCAGACCGTCCATTTGTGAGAGACTATCAACAGACCGGACTAGAATATTCCATATCATCCCTTCAACACGTATGAATCATTCTCTATGTAGCCTTTACTTTACTAAAAATCAGGTGAGATACCGCGATTGATAAAATTCTGAGGATTAAGTAATCACAATTAATACTACCAACATCCCTAGTAAGAAAATATAATGATATTTACATCTGTACAAATCACCAAAGACAGCATAGGTGGTTGGCCTAAGAAAATAGGGGCTCGAAGGTTTAACGCGCGGCACTGTTGGCAAACAGTAAACATCATAAAACACTACACAGAAAGAAGAAGATGAATATTTGGCCTCAGAGAAACAACAGTGCGATTTAACATCACCAACCTGCTGGTCTCTACACACTGAAGCAACGTTGCTGAGGTTACTGTTGCTGATGCTGACAGACTGCCCCACTGGAGGTAAAGAGCTGACACCACCAGAGCCTCCAGCCATGGACACTGTGATGCTCATGTTGTTGTACACGCCCTGCTGGCCAAAGGCCGTTCCCGCATTCTGTCCTGATGGACTGAACAGGCTGCAGCACGTAGAAACAAGTGGAGAAGACGGAATATTATGAACGGAAGAGCAAGCAGTTACTCCACCCTCTTTTTTTCACAGGAGTTCTCAGTGACCTGTTGCTGCTGATGTTCGCCTGCTGCCAGTTCTTCATGTCTGGTGACTGGTAACCAGGAGTTGGGGCTTGCTGAAGCAGAGGACTCTGGGAGGTGGGGTTTTGAGGTGATAACAATGGGCTGGTGGGGCTCATCTCAGGAGGGAAAGATGGATCTTGTTGGACCATAGCTGTGACAAAGAAGGTGGATAATTAGGAATATAACTTGTTAAGACATGGCATCAACAATCAGTGTACATATTAGTGGGTCAGCCGACTGCGGATCGGTTCCTGGAACTCACCGGACCCCCCAAACTGCTGAAACAGGCCCTGCTGTAATGAGGCGTTTACAGATCCCTGCACACCGCCCATCAACGTCTGGTTATTCAGGGGAAGCCTGCCGGGGAGTTTGCTGTCCAGCGGGCCCCCGGACATGGGGCTACTGAACTGACTCGGTGAGGTAGGAGGGTTTCCCATCATGGGGTTGTACCCTGTTGGGATGTTGAACTGCTGCGTTGTGCTAGGGGCACCTTTTGGGACCCTTGCAGTTCCAATGGGCCCCGCAGCGCCGGTTGGGGCGCATGACGCATTCTGTCTCATCAGCATGACCTTCTGCTGGAAAAGCTGGCGCTGGCGGTGCTGGATGCTATAGAGTTCCCTCTGACGCTGCGCCAGCATCTGGGCATTTAGAGGAGGCTTAAGGGAGCAGAGAGGAAGCGTGTGAAATGACACGTATTTGACATTAATTTCTCATTTAAACGCTGCGTGACCCACCTGTGAAGGTATTTGAGGCTGCTGAACGCCCTGACGAATCCCCATGTTCAAATGCTGGGCCCCTCCTGGAAACTGATTCATGCCTGCCAGACGACTCTGCAGCAGACACACAGTGAGGGAGAAGTCAGGCAGATGTTGAAGGACTGAATGATGAATGGAAGTATGTGAGGCCTCAGTCTCAACTATTGGACAATCATTTTTAAGAGAGAAACTACTTCATCTACATTTGCAGTCTGCCCAGATGTTGAGTTTATCATCATCAACCACTTCTTACTCACTCATGTCTGTTTAAAGAGGCATAATAATGCTTCCCCAGTGTGTGTGTTCACAATGGGAAATACATTTGTTGTTGGTCCCCTCTCCCATGGAACATGGCTCCTGCTGCCTATAAGATGCTTAAAATATCCTTGGTGCCCCTTTTTTGAATTTTGAAGGAGTTGACGGGGACAGAGTGGGGGACATCTCATTACACTTTTGTTACTTCATCTGCTGCCGTTTCAAAGTCCAGCCGGATCTGCATCACACTGACTGATTCTTGTGAAAGGAACACTGATGGAACAGTGGCAGGCTGACACCTGTAGGAGACTAAAGCTTTGCTTTATATCGACGACCGTGCAGCAACAGAACCAAGGAGACTACCTGCTGTGTGCCCTGAAGTCTCTGCTGCAGCTGCAGACGCAGATGGTTGGGTGGCAGCCGAAGCTGGGTGCTGATCCCCTGCGGTCTGGCCATGCCTGGCCTCAGGGTAATTCCTGCCGTCCCACCAGGAAAAGGCCCTCGGGTGGCTACAAACCCCAGACTCTGTGGCCCCACAGTGAGCTCTGAAGGAGACGGAGCTGGTGGAGCTTGTGGGGTAAATGGGAATGGGTAGGAGGGCAGCTTCGTGTCCATGGAAACTGAGGTGGTAATAGGTTGCTGAGATTGGAAGGTTTGAGGCGACGGGTCAAAACAGCCCCCCTGGAAAAGGGGTAAAAGACAGCAGGGATGTCAGTGATCAGTGACGGAACAGGTCAGAGCATTTCTGTCTGTGCATTTCAGTCTCACCTGTACCAGTTTATCGATACCCAGAGCCTTGTCCAACTCAGCCAGCTCACTCTCATCAGTCCCACTGAGGAAGGAGACGAGCTGCTCAAGGAGGGCTTTCTCGTCATTTCGGCCTTCAGGCGTGGTCGGTGGACCCAGCACTTCATCCAGTGTGCAAGGCACACGCTGTCTGCTCACACAGAACACAACATTACAATCTGCATCATCCAACTAACACCAGTCTTGGTTATCAACTGGAGGAAGACAAGTGGGTCGTAATATTCTTTAGCAAATCTTTCCACTAATCTGTGATTCAATAACAGTTCACGGGAGCATCTGTTCTCTGAGACCAGTCCACTTACTCTTGCGGTGATGCCAAGGGAGCTTGTAACGGTGTTCCATCGAAAGTTAATGTATCCAACATGGCAAGAGGCTGAAACTGTGAGTCTGACAGATCAATCTTGGATATACCTAAAGGAACAGATGTCGGAATAATTCAAGCTCTAATTTAACAAACACAAACTATAATGGTCAAAATCATTATGAACTTGCGAGGTGACATTCAGTAGCAGAACGTAATGGACCATTGGTGAGGCTGCACAAAGTCCACGTACAACTGTACCGTGACAACAAACTAACTGGTAATGAATGACATGAACATACATACTAGACCTAAATGCTACAAAAACAGTAAACAAAACAAAACACAGTTTTGCTACACTGCTGATACAGCTACAGTAGATTCTGAACTCAGGGTCCTCTAAGTTGGACCGAGGACCGAGTCGGAATGTCGGAAAGGTTAGGAGGGCGTTCCATTTGGCACCTCCTGTCTGCAGTTGGAAACACAATTTGATTTCCAACTCAGACTACCAGCTGAACGCACTACAACTCTGGTCAGACGTGACAAGGTTGAAACTAAGGAGGTCAACTCAACAATGTTTTGTCTGTAACATGACACAGGGTGTCAAATTACACTTCAAGGCCTTTTCCCTGCATTTTGACTCTCATTGTCTTCAATCATGACCAAAAACTGGTTCCCACTGTCCTCAAGAGACACCTTTGCAGTGACATGTGATTTTGCATACCAGTGCTAGAACTGAAGGGGTTGATGATTTCCACCTCTGGGAAGGGGCTGCTGTCTTTGGAAGTCTGGAAGAGGTCTCGTCCCTGGGCCTGTGTCTGGCTTGGAGTAGGGGGGCTGCAGAAATCAAAAGATGACTGACTCGGGAGGCTGCAACCAGAAGAGGGGCCGCCATCACTGTGGCCTAGGAAACACAGGTACACACAATGTTTGGTACACTGACACACCATGTGGATTCATGTGGCCACAAGGGGCAGTACAAACCAAAAAGTCTGAGTAAATAAATGGACAGACCTAACAATGACATTTGTTTCAACCCAAATTTCATTTATTTCATGAGAAAATTTATAGTTTTATAGTATAGTATGTATTATAGTTTCCGCAAAAACACTAACAAAATGGATGCTGAGCCTTTTTTCATCCACTCTGTTGATTGAAAGTGTACCTCTCTTAGGAGTGCCAGGCGGCTCTCTCTTCACATTTACATCATGGGGAGTGCTGGTCTCACTGGGCTGGAGCTGAGTGGGTGACTGCAGTTTGAGCTGGGGGGAAGCGGAGTGGAGCTGGGGCGATGGGGACTGCAACTGGGGAAGGGACTGAGGCTGTGACAGAGGGGACTGGAGCTGATGTACAGGAGACTGGAGCTGGGCTGGGGGCTGCGGGGCAGGAGAGTGGAGCAGGGGGCCTCCTCCAGGGGTTGCTGAATCCTCACTGCCCTGTTTGGCCCCACCTGGGCCTCTCGGGCCAGGCAGCAGCTGGGTGAGTGGGTCCAGCTCACCAGGGCCACCAGACATCTGAGAGCAGGGGACAGAGAAAAACAGAGGGAAAGAAGAGGTAAAAAAGAAGAACAGAATAATGGTTGAGAAAGAAAAGCCAGAGGTAAAAGTTTGGGAAAAGAAAGATGGAGAGAGACCAAAAGTCAAAGGCTAGTCAGCTTAAAAGGCTGCAGCCGATAGCTGAGCCCACAGTGGACACAGAGTCCAAGAAAATAAACATTCAACGTGATTTACAGTGGCTGTCAGGAAATAGCCAACGCTGAAGCAAAACTCCAGTGTCCGATTGCAAAGTCTTTCTGACAGAATTACAGTACAACATTTGCTTCCTCTGAGGTGGGCAAACATTACAATTATCCGCTCATTACCACAGATCACCATGACATGCCCAACAACCGTACCGTAGAGTCCCGGCTGTCTCTGCGGCTGTCTCTGCGGCTCTCCCCGATGGGACTAGATTTTGGACTGATGCACGCCAAAGTGCTGGAAACGGCTCCGGATTTGAATGAGCCTACCGCTGCGATAGCGGACCCCGCACACACTGCTCCATCCACGCTGGTTCTCTTCTCCACCTTTACTCTAACTGTCTGCAGGCTGAGAGCAGATGGAGGTGGCAGGTCTCCCAAGTCCTTTAGGAAAAATGAGCCGTTCAGTTAGTTATTTGTCATAAGTGGAAGAGATATAGGTAAATAAATAGGAAATGCAAAGACAAAGAAAAGCCAGAAACATTCCGTGTCCTTCACAGTGTTTTTTTTAATGTTGTGAATGTGTATGGCTCTGAGACACTTTATATTGTAGACTTTTTAACTGTTTCCATGTTTTTTATGCCCACTGATATAATATATAAGTAATGAACCCCCGCCAGGAGACATCCTGCTTTGTTAGCTGATTAGGTACAGCTGTGAGATTGGACTTCTTGGACTCAGGCATGTTTGACCTAATGGTTTTTATTCACACACTGAAGAAGACAAACACCAAAACCAGTCTGTGTGCCTGATGCCCCTACCAGTGAAGTATTAAGTCTTCTAAAGAGGGGCACTGAGTGTTGCTGGCTTTTCTGTCTATGCATTGCTCCCTTTGGCCGAGCACCTCTAGCTTTTCTGAATTTTTTGAGAATGTGTTTTTTTTTCATATTTCAGTGTTTTTATGTCTAAATGCTCCCTGTGTGTGTGTGTGTGTGTGTGTGTGTGTGTGTGTGTGTGTGTGTATTTTGTCACCTTCTCATCTGTATCAAGCAGAAACCGGAGTAACTGGTGGTCCTGTGGCTCTCTGGATGTGGACTTATGAGGTGCTGTGGCCACTACTGGGCTGGCAGGCGGCTCCTTCTTGATATCTACTTCGTTTCTGGTGACGCCGTCCTCTGTGATGGTGGAGGCATCGTTGGGACTGGTGTCCTGGAGCAGTCGGTGCAGGATCTTGTGTCGTTCTGTGAGAGTGCTGTGGGAGGCGGGGCACTGGGGGGGATGAGTGAGGTTGGTGTGAGGTGACGAGGTGCAATGAGTGCTGTTGTTGTTCGAGTCAGCTCCTGTACCATTGCTGTCCAGGGGCTGACTGAGTCTGGGTTTACCCAGCTTGGACGCAGAAGGAGGGGGGGCTTTAGCAGAGTCCTCCACCCCTCCTTCGCCTCCTTCTGGGGGCTTTCCAGGGGAAGGCCGTGTAGAGGAGCCAGTGGGTGTACTGGTTTGTCTGTGAGGGACAGGAGAGGACAGGGAGAAGGACCCTGTTGTCCCACCACTGACACCACTGCTACCATCACCACCAGACAGCTGCCTGTTGAGGCTGCCTCCGCTGCTGAGAGCGCTGGCTGGTGAGTGGAGGCTGGGTGTGGAGGGAGAGAAGGGGTTCCCTGGTACCCGGGGGCTTCCCCCCAACCCAGGACTAGCCCGTGGCATCCTGGGTGACATAAAAGAGGTAGGGGTGGCTGTGAGTGGGCTGCTTAAAGGAGAGGGACTGTTGACCTGCTGAGGACATGTCCGATTAGGTGTCAGGTAGCCTGTGGGGGTGGCAGCTTGTTGTCCTTGAGGGGAGACGTTGCTGTTGTTGGGGTGAAGGCCTGAGGTGGCGAGGCTTGAGCCCTGGGTTGAGTTGCCAGGAGGCAGGGCTGGGGAGCGGGAGGGAGTCTGGGCAAGGTTGCCGAGGGTCAGTGGAAGGCTGGGGTTAGTGTTTTCCTGAGAGCTAGCAGTGTTGTGTTCCCTGCAGGAAGGAAGTAAACAAGAGCAGAGAAGCACACTGAGAACTTCACAAGGTGCACAAGATTTTGAACGATAACAAAACACAGCAGATACATGATACATGGATTATTCCATTTTCATCCTGTCCCAAGGATGTTAAATGTCAAATTCTTTAACTTTTACTGACTAAAAAGTGGACTTTCCTTGACTGACTACGTTGTTATAATGCTGCAACATAAATCCTTGATGTTGCTGAACTTGTGATACAATATGATACAATCTCATGACTTTCTGTGTCTCTCATAGACCCTTTAAAATTCCACGATATTCCAGACATTCCATGACCTGAGTGAACCCTGGTCATCATTTCACATTCTCTGAAATGTCTGTGTACACATGAAAATGAAGAATTCTCTTCCATGCCAAAGCCTACCACAGTATATTTAACTAATTCTCAACAGGCTGTGTGGTTTAATACATAACAAACATTGATCTAAGTAAATTAACTTTAACCAACAATATTTTTTCTGATCCACATTTAAATTTCCATTTGCTTTCCAGGTTATTTCGTGAAAGTCCTGCCATGTTTTTCAGGCCCATAAAAACCCTGTACATTTGATAGCAAATGTGTTTTACCTAAACAACCTCCTATTATGCACATAAAGTAGCGATATTTCTAATTTTTTTTCCGATTAAACTGAAGACAACATGCCTTCTTGATTGACACCAGTATAAAATGTCAGCCAGAGAAAACAGGAACTTTGCTGCAAAACAATTCTTTAGTATGAGCTGCAGAAAACACTTGTGTATGTAGCAAACTAGCGTGTGTATGTGAGTCTTTCCCAGTACCTGTCGATAGTGTGAATGCCCATGATGAAGGGCTGAACATCAGGGTTTGGGGGGCAGCAGAACTTGCAGCGGGTCTGAGCGCTGAGCGGGGTTCCATCACTTAATGTGAAGCGGTACAGCGGGCTGATAGCTGTGCCATGGGTCATCACTTGGTAGAGAATACAAATGACCGAGAATGAGACAAACACAGGGATTTCTTCAACTCTGGTGTCATCTCCTACTTGACTTCAGCATCAACCTTCCTCCTAGTCTACAGTACAACTGCAATAAGTGTGTAGCAGCTCAATTTAAGGGGAAACAGCTGATGCTACTCTGTTTAAAAAGATCACTCAAACATAGCTGATGAAGATCCACTTTGCCAAACAATACTGGGAGTCAGAGTGGAAAAAGATGTGAGCTCCACGTGGGCTCTTCTCCATTGCTTACATTTAGATTTACAGATTCCAGATGTCAACATGTATTAAATCTTTTTTTTTTTTTTTAACAATTTTTGCCCGTATGGTTTTGCTGTACTTTGGGAACAAAGTATTTCAGAAATATTCATCTGCTGGCAGGCGGAGAGGCATTTCAATATGTGGTAAATTTGTTTGATGGTGCTGTGGTACTGTCTGAAACTAGACTGATGTAGCGCAATAGCCGAATATTGTCAAAACAGCTTCAGTTTATAAACTGTGTACTTTCTGCCTACGTGTCAAGAAACCCTATGCATTTATACACTTTGACAATGAAATGTAGTTTAGGCTTGGTGCAGATCACTAAGCTTCTACTGTCACTATCACTACAGCCTAAAAATATCTCGTTTGCTCTATTTCACTGGTTTGAGGTGGTGCTGGAACTTCCACAGCTGTGACACAGCGACTGCAGCTACTCACCCTCATGCAGGAGCTTCTTAGCATGGGAGGGATCTTTGCCCTGTGGCTGAAAGAAAGCGTAGATGCACTTCCTCACCAGGTCCTCCCAGCCAGGCCGGCCTGTCGCCCGCAAAACACTGGTCTCTATGGAGATGATCTTCCCTGCAGAGAGGAGAGCCAAACACATAAGCTACTACAGCTCCATCAGAAGATTCTGCACCAGCAGAAGTGGACATGCAATCAATGGCTATGACTTAATATTTGCGGCCTTCTACCCTTCTACGTGGATGACTACAACCCTGCACATCATCTGTTTCCTGCAGCTGTGTGCCTGGGCGTGATGTGATACCTGTGGGGTCCTGCTTGGTGATAAAAGACTCTGTGCTCACAGGCTGGGTGCGAGGCACCCGGCAGGCAATACAGATCAAACAGCTTTGCAGGTCTGTGAAGAGAGAGAGAGGACATGTATCGGAAGAGTTTTGTTTGTGTCTGGATGCTGGGGTTGGACAGCACAGTAAATACAATGCAACTGGATATAAAATGATAAAATGATCTATCACAATAATGAGTTCAGTCCAATGGCATAGCCCCCATTCTCATATATAAAATAACTTAGGACCATGTTGATGACATGTCACTCTCTGTTTGCATTCACGCCACCTCATTGCTGCATGTTGCACATGCGTGAAAGAGGGTACAGGATTGGAAATATAATATCATTTATTTACAATAAGATACCGGAATTCTGGACATTATCTGATTAATATAGCTACCGGATCAGCTCATCCCTAGTTTTAAGAGATCATGTCAAAATTTTAGATTTGTGGACTGTCCCCACTCTGTCAATATATTTGATTTGAGGATTTTATTACAGTTAAAAACAATGGAAAAAGACACGTTCACCCTGCAGACATGGTTTGGGCCTGGGCCACTCCGATGAATACACTGTGTCTGCATGACAGGACGCACACAGTGTCACTTTCATTGATTGAAAATGAAATGTAGGTCAAGCTTGAGGAAAAGAACACAGCACTGAAGGACAGTTTTCACAGCCAGGTGGAGGACATTTTAGTCTCAAGGTGAGGAGGACGATATCAGGAAAACACGAGACAGTAATCTGCTTTTCTGGCTTCAATGTTGACATTCCCTGATATTTTATATTTGAAAAAAATATATGAACATGACATAAGTACGTGAAATCAGCAGACACATATCTCAAATATTTAAAGAGGAGAATGCCGATGGAGTTTATAAATATTTAACTAGTGAAAAACAATTAGAAATAAAACCATTGTGAGCATCTATGTTCCGTCCTCTTATCAGAGAAATGCCTCATTGTTCCTGAGTTGACTTTTTTTTCAACAATTGCTTGGAATTTGGAATGATTGAAGCCTTAAAATAAAGAAACAGGGTTCCAAGTATTTGTGCTGCTTTCATAACTCACTGTTAGCTAATACCTACAGATTAGTATGAGCTCTGAATGCTCCACAATCTTCTGTGACATAATTTAATCAGGATTATTTCCTTAGTCACTTAAGTGACTTGCAGTCATTAAATAAACCTAATTTGCAATCTCCTAAAACATGAGTGAGTGGAAATCATGGCTCCAGACTAAATTTCTCTTGGATAGATTGTGAATATATAGATCTAGCTGAGATGTAAAATTGTTTTTTCACACATCAGATTAACATTTTTTAAAAAATATTCTTCCATCCCGAAGGTTTCCTGCATTGATCCAGTGTAGGACGTGTGTGTGTGTGTGTGTGTGTGTATTTCCAAGTACCCTCTCCCTCCTCCTGTATGGGCCGCGGCTGTGACACGGTGAAACAGTGCATGATCTCATACTGCTGCCGAGCCTCCATGTTTTCAGAATCCACCTCGTCCGGCGGCCTCTTCAGCATGCGACAGTTAAAGGTGTGGCTGTTCCTTTGTCCCGGTTCCTGAGGCCACTGCACACCGTTCACTGCGCAAATGAGCAAAATATGATGGATGAGGGTGATGTTTTCAAATGCTGTACATCATCCCTCTGATTGATCTGGTCTACAACAGCTTTTTCACATATATCACCCATCTGAACAGACATTCAATACCCATTAAGGTTCTGATTAACGTTCACTGCTACGACAAAAATATCTGTTTTTACTTTGTCTACAAGGAGATTTAGAGGAGAAAGCAGTGTTGTGGTTTCTGGCACAGAATTAAAAGGGATTAAAAGATCAGCTGAAAATGCATTTGTTCAACCGCCTCCTGCCATCTTATCTTTTCCCCCCTTTTTCCCCCCAAGCCCCGTTTTCAGCACAATCTCCTCCCCAAGGGTTGTAGATTGCATTTAAATTATGTACATCATAGCAGTATAGTAAAGATTGTTGTCACTCTTCCCTCTTCGGATATTAATATTTACATCTATTTCACTTCAATTCAGCTTCAACTTTAAGTTCTTCAAATTCCAATCGTTCAGCCTCTTGTCTTTGTCCGCCACTCCTTTAATTAACTGAAGCTGCAGTATTCACTGAAAATAAACCACATTAATTAGCTCAGTTCCAACCGCCTCTTCAGACAAAATCTACCATCATGCCATTAGATTCCTTGGACATCAAATACATCTACAATCTAGCATGCTAAAAGTGGAAAATAAAGACATCTCTTGGATATCCACTGAGCTCACCCAAGCTTCTAGGCAACAGATTGCGCACAAATTCATTGTGGTCTCCCACATGGAGGATGCTGTAGACACTTGAAGTCATAAGCTCCTCCTGGGCGTATCCAAGGTAACTCGTCACATTCTCAGAGACAAACACGATGCGTCCCTCCCGATTGACAACAAAGAAAAACCCATCGAGGGCCTGGAAGAACAGAGAAAGTGGTTGAGTGTATAATAAGACGAATAACGGCCATGTGATGTGTATGTGCAGTGTTGACCTCTAGCAGCATTGGCCCCAGGGCCTCTTTCTCCACCAGCCCTTGGCTACTGGAAGAGATATCGCTCTTCTGCACCTCATCATCTGGAGATAGAAGAGCGGCTTTCTCTGAAAGGAAGAAACACTCTGTCAAGATAAAATAAAATGAATAAAAAACAAATACATATAAATATTATAAAAGTATTAAAACAACAGTTAAAATTATAAATATTCCAACAACAAATAAATCACAATACAACAACAATATATAAAATAAATACAAAAATAATAAAAGAAACCATCTTCTGTTTCGGTGTGTCAAATTCTTTCAGAAACTTACATCTGAAGTCTGCAAACATTGAATCTGTGTACACTCACCCTGCTCACGCCGTTTGATCTGCTGGATTTGGTCCACAGTGCTCTTGAGAATATGGCACTTGTCAGGCTTGACATTGAGACCGGCAATGTCGCCCATGTTGGATGACAGCAGTTCAGCCAGCTCCTCAATGTAGCGGCACTCCAGCTCTCGCCTCCGCTTCTCCAGACTACAGATGCACATGGAAACAGGAAGTGATTACTGCATTCGGGGATTTGGGAAACACAAATTCACATTTCTTTCCATTTTATTGACAAAAACAATGCATGGATTAATTGAGACAACAATGGAAAAATTATTTGGTGATGAAAATAATTGTTTGCAGCACATGGGGGTGTTATAAATTAACAGTTTTTGACAAATTTGTCTTTGCACTCAGCAGTAAAACTTTGGCAATAAGTGATAGGAACAACAAGGAAACATTAAAAACAAAGCAGAGAGGATGTGCTGGGACAAGAATAAGTTTAATAATTCACGCTGCACAGGAGATGCCTCTGAGAGAAATATCAGAGGAAAGTGAAAGAGAAAAATGATGAAATGCAGGAGAGGTAAATAGAATGTACACATCATGAAAGAACGTCTTTTTGTTCAATTGGTTAGTAGTGGAGGAAATGTGGAACACAGAAGACTGGTCTGTATCTGAGGTTTATTGATGTGCTTTAATTTCAGGTGTAAAGAATGTTTTCAGCCTGTTGAGACATCCATGCTGCTGAAAACACTCAAACATGTTTCCATCTGAAACAACAGGTGGTTTGTCAAAACACCACATACTCTGATCTGTGTTGGGGGTGACTGAAACACTCAAAGTTTGAATTTATAGTGCAGTTTGGAGTGAGCTTATGCATAAATAAGCTAAAAAAAAAGCAAAAACAAAAGAGCAAAAAAAGAGCAAAACAAATCTGCCTTCACCTGCCGTCCCTTCCGACTCTAAACCAAAGTTCTGCAGCTTCAATAGTATACTCTCAGAGCTACAAGTAACAGCAAAGTATGTGGTTAAACCTGGAAAAAAAAACGAACGTGTGTGAGATGTATGTGTGTGAGACAGCAAAAGTAGGTCAGTGCATTGGCCAGCCAGAACACACAGGCGTGGTGACTGAGGGAGGGAGAGAAAGAGGGAGGGGTGAGGAAGAGGACGTCTTGTGAATGTGCAGGTCAGTTGCTGTTTGTAGTTGCTGCAGAAATGCTGGCTGGGATGTTACACAAGCTCATACCAGCTATAGAGCCTGAAGGACTGACATACACAGCCCTTTGCTCAGAAACACGTCTGCTGGGAGTAAGAGGTTGTGTTCCAAAACGTCTCCATGTGTGTGCTATTTTGCAAATTGCTGTCTGATGTCAAACCACCTGACGTGCAAATTAATGTAATGAAAATGGCAAAGAAAAATTGTAAAATAGTAAAAAAAAAAAAAAAAAAAAAAAGGATTTCCCAAACTCCACATGAATGACAAACAAGGATCATCTGCCATCCTCTCACTGAAGAACTCTCTCAGAACAACCATGTTTTTGTTTTTTTTATATCAAATATCACCCTGGAATTTTAAATGTCAGACAGCGGTTTCATGAATTACACTTATTGGATTTTTACTCGAGAAGCTTTATCATCATCTTACCGCAGGTTTGGAACAACAACACACCAATCAAACCACTGAGGCCTTGAAGCAGAATGCAAATCATTGTCTGAGTGTTGGTCAGAGTTAATAAAGTCTTTAGTACAAATCAGAGAGCATGGCAGGGCCTTACCTTTGCCCAGAGGTGTCACATGGAGAGCCCTTCCTCTTGCGTGACTCTGACGTAGCAGGGTCAAGGGGGCTTTCCCCTAATGCACTCATTTTCAGCTTGGACTGACCTGCGGAGAAAACACACAGAGCTCATCAGTGACAATTAGAGTCTGAGTGCGTGAGAAAGAAACACCTTCACGCCAAGATGCTTCAGCTACCACATATAAATACTTTATACTGTTACTGTATACAATTTAACAAAGGCTTGTGTGGAGGAGTCAGAGTCAAGGCTGTTTTTAAAAGTAGAACATTGTAGAAGACATCATTGTAGAAAGGCCAGTGGTTTGAACATGTTTTTCAACTACAAACATCAAGGTTAGATCAGGACAGATAGGTCATCAGATGTCACCAAAATAAAATACACCACATGTCAGAAGCACATCACAAATTCTTCATTGTTCAAACAAACAAGTAAGTTATATTGTCATAAATCAGGGTGAACATGGCCACCACACCAAAATTGATGAACTATGCAGTTAACATATACATGCATACACACACACACACACACACACACACACACACTATAGATAGACATTTACATGCATGTTATTACGTCTGTTGTGAAATAAGGTTTGGGAAAAAAATCATCTGAGGGTCGTTTGGATACTTTTTTTAAACACTTTGCAAATTGTATACATCCACAGATGGAGGGGGCATCCATCCAAGGCAATAGACAAACTCTTTAATCTTTTGAAAATCCTTTCAGGAAAAACCACAGTCCAACACAATATCTAAAACCTGTGGGCAACAGCCAAATGCCAACTAGCACTGTAACTGCATTGAGTGCTGCCTCAAGGCCACACTGCACTCAGGATGTAAATCCCCCCCTGACTGGCCTTGTTTTCATTTCACCTCAAATCACCCCACTCCTCCACTGCCCTTGTGTTACTAATACACGGCACTTAAACAAGATCTAAAAAAGATCCATTCACCGCAGTGAGAAATGTGAACACGGCTGCACATTAGCACTCTGTAAAAATACAGATTAACCCAGTTACTAAAAGATGTGACTTTTCCAGGCCTGTGAGGCAAATTTCCATGGCCTCCCATACGAAAGACATTTGAGGCCTTGAGGAACAATGCCCAACAGTGAATACAGTAGTAGTATTTGAGAAGAGGAAGAGAAAGAGAAAGAGAAAGAGAGAGAGAGAGAGAGAGAGAAATGATGCTAATGTCTTGAGTACAAAGAGGATTTGCCGTCATCTGTTCAGGTGAACTGGATTTAAATGGCACATGATATATGCATGAAACCATTAGTCTGACTGTGTCTGTGCACTGGTTGTGTAGACCATTACCTCCACCATGTGTCCTTCACAGAAATGCAAAAATCTTTCGTCCCATAATGACCAAAGTGTATTATCGTGCTCTTTTGTCACAAGCCCTATATGAACCAAATATTCATGTATTCACTATACTGCCAAGCAGGGTCCAATATGGTGGAATACGTCATTCTTTATTACAGAGCATATCTGACACCTTTGTCATTTACAATCATGAAGAACATCAATTCCAGCCACTGTTGCCAGCTGGGTATTTAAATGTACACTACCCAAGACAATGGAATATTTCTGTATGTATTAAGATTAAGACATCTAAGTGAGTTGGTAGAGCCCAGAGAAGCTGTTCAGCCTCTGTTGCTAAGGCACACTCTCACATGCTCAGACATAGGACATGGCCAGAGAATGTATACAGCCTCAGTCACATGGTGTAACAGTGTACCCAGTGACTCCTGCATGCATGATACTATGTATGATTTATGAGGATGTTAATGCATGGCCAGGTGGAACTTGGTATGTCAGAGGTGAATTATCACCCTCAATCACATAGGACTTCATGTCTGATGATCACAAGATGAAAAAGGGAATGGTGCTTTTCTGATATTCAGTTTGAATAAAATGTGAATTATGTTAACTGACATCATGATCCCAGTCCCCCCAATGAAATCAGTCACTATAAAATGAATGGGCAGTCAGACTTCCATATAGTCCCAAAATACGAACCATCCATATTCCACCATATCCTCAATGCTTGCTGTCTTGTCCTCATCCTATCCACTTACACTTTGTAACGTAAAGATGGGGCGAAACACACCTTGCAGTGCTATTCAGACTGATTCTCCAAAAATATTTCAACACTGCTGAATATGAACCTTTTTTTGGAACAAAGTCCAGTTTGGATGGTTCACTGATTCTTGACTGCTCCCTCGCCAATGCTGTCATATAACTCATCAGAAAGACTCAACTACTGCTGCTTGCTGCTCACTTTGTCACAGATTGTGGAGACAACACCAACAGGGTGTGCGTGAGAACACCTCCCAGAGGAAAATAGAAGTGTTTGTTTGTGATGCAGCGCAGCTCATGAAATAAAATGTTATTATTCAAAAAAGCAATCATGAGTATTACATCAACCATTGACCAGTCTGATCTGAATATGAATATCCATCCTTCCTTAGTGCTGGTGTGTCATTGTTCAAGCCGTTAATTCACAGATTCGTTCCAACCTCCAATACCTTCTCTGCCAGACTGATAATTCCACATGAATATTCATCATTTATTGAACTCCACTGGTTTCCGCTTAATTTGGAGTGAGAGTGTGGATGTGCGTGTCCTCATTTCAACACGTTAAACGCCATGGGGGGCCTAGTCACACATGCTGGGCTGTTCACAGCCATGCAGCCGGTTTGGGTTTTAGAGCGCACAGCAGAGGAGATCAACACAAGAAGGCCACAATAAGAGAGGCTTTCTCTTACTTCTGTTTCTGTGCTGTGCACTGTGACAAACAACTGAAACCTTTCCAGTGTAGCCAGTCAGACGTTGTGTTTATTGTCCTCTTAGATAACTAAGGGGTCGAGAAGAACAGTATCGTGTCATCCCAGAGCCAGCAGAGATCTTCTTGGGGAAGCCTTCCGCACAGAGGAGATTCAAATGTTGTTTTTCTGAACTAAATTCTAACTACAACTTAAGAAATGACAAGTTGAACCCAGCACGACAACTTGACCAATCATCTTTTCCCTAATCATTTCATTGTTTACTCTGAATTGTAAAAGTAGCCCATTAGTTATGCATTTCACAACCTGTTGCAGGCCCTAAACCAAAGACATGATGCACAAGGTTCATTTCAAGCTCAACACAGCACAATAACCACCAAGCATCACCTCTATTAATACTGAATAATATATGCTATATAATACATTTCTAACTAATAACTAAAACAGATATTTGAGTCCATAAAGAGAATAAACAACACAATGATTATTCATTGGAGAGTAGATGCACTAGAAATGCACTGCTGTTTTGCACAATGTTGAAAAGATCTGCCAGAAAATGTAACGTGTTCTTCAACATGCTACACTATGAGAAGCTCAGAGAAACGTGGCCTGGGGCAGTAACACATTTACTGTACATTGGTTCTGGACATACAGTCGTTACCAAGGACCTTCAGGTACACAATGCCATGCAAACTGTACCTACTTGATCTAGGGCTCCAGTGGGTGAGTCATGTGGTGGCTGTCGTGGGCTTCTTCAAGCCCCCCCTCTCCAGCAAAGATCAGGGGAAAAAGAGGAGATCCGTGGTGGGCCGACAGCTACGAGGTGACGTGGTGGTGGTAGGGTTATGGCTCCACAGCCGCTGTGTCATATGGCACCATCCCAGGTGCAGAGAGAAGCCTGTTGGCCTCTGGAGGGTTAAGACGAAACACAACAGTTAGTACACAACACTGTAGATGATACACAATAATGCAGGTTTATTTATCATATTACTGTGTGCGAAATGTGTGCTCATGAGGTATGTAAATGACCTGTGTGTGATAAACACAGCTGGTGAACTGACACAGACACGCAGCATCAACCCCATCATGAAACCCCACCATTGTCTCATCATCTTCCAAGTCACCTGCTTTATGTTCCTCATCCTGTTTAAAGTGTTAAAAAGCAGCTTCACCCCCACTTCAAGTGTAAATTTTCAAATGACAGCAAGAAATCGGTTTGTGAGGCTGAAGACATGGTATTGAGATATGTGAGGTGTGTGCAGGGATTGGGGTGGATAAACACGACCAGATACCAGAATCAGAATTATGATTAGAAGATTATGGTTTTATTGCCATGTATGTGTACATATCAAGAATTTTGTCTTGGTGTAAGATTCCAGACATTAGACTTAACAAAAAAACCTAAAAAAAACTCTTAGAGATTTAAAACCCTGCACGCACTAAAATAAAACTATACGTATCGTTTGTCAACAATAATCGTCTGCTGAATTAATTGTAGACTAGTGTTTTTAGGGAAAAAAAGTTCACTTTATCTATGGTAAGCCTGTTTAATTGATGTCCAGGTCAGATTTTTCATTTGAGCGCCTTCATTTGTGATCAGTGAACAGTATTTGTAATTCACTCACATCCTGTAATTACCTAATATTTCCTCCTGGCTCATATGTCACCTCAAGGATCGTAAACGCAGCCCTCAGACATGAATAGTAACAGTAATTATATTAGCATTAGCACCCAACATCATGAGAAAAAGTCTTTGAGAATTTTCAGTCTAAATTGAGTGTAATTGAGCCCAAAGGTAATTCATGTTTTCCAAGGATTCACTTCAGAAGGTAATACCACAAAAACAAAGATAGGGAGAATGCGAGGCCAAGTTACAGCATTCTTCAGCACAGTAGGAAAAGATTCAAGACTCTCACCGCCATCCCGTTTAAAACCCCGCCACATAGACACCTTTATGCTCCACTTCACAAAAAGGTGTTTTCATCACCGTATGCTCATTGCACACTGAGATACCAACAATAGTTAAACTCCCTCTACTGTAGCAGAGTCCCTGGGGCAAAAACACACACAGTTATGACTGCACTGCCCCGCACCCCAAATCCACCAGGAATGAATGGCTATGTCCTTCTTTGACAGGCCTCAACACAACCACATGCTAGTTACTCTGTTTTCTCACTTTCCCTATCAATTTCTTCCTGTAGGCCCTCCGTCTGTTTCTCTCATTCTGCCCCTTTACCTTTCTCCCTCCCTCCGTTTCCTCCAAAACACCTACAAACTCTCACAGTCTGCTGCCGAGAATGTAGGCCATAGCTGACAGCAGGAAGGCAGCGACGCTCTTTTCTTTTTCCAAACATTCTACATGCTCAAAGCAGCCGAAGACGGGTGGGTGTTGTCTCACACCAACTCAGGGTCAAGGAGCGAGCTGCAGCATATTGAGGCCTGAGTTGCAAGAGCCGATCCGTTTCACGTTTGCAGAAACAAAAGCTCCAGCTTGACGTACGGTATCAAGAATAACCTGAGGCTTGCTGAAAAAACTGTTGCCTTTATGCACTGATCTGATGACACCCATCTGTCTGAGCCAAATGCTGAAACAAGACAAGAAATATTAATGTCCCTCATTGGTGAAAGGAAAAAAGGGAGTATGTGAAATTACACAAGCTGTTAGTATGATTACTACACCTGCATTTGGAAATCTGCCATTGTAAACTGGTGAAGAGTTGCCTGTTGCTCCCTGACACCGTTCAGTTCACTCAGCCTCTGTTGCAAAATAAACTATGAAAACTGGCAACAGTCACAGCGGCTGTGTGCACCACTGTAGGTAGAAAGGCTGTCATTTCACAATGGTGAAGTGTCCATTGGCCAGGGTTTACATTTAACCTGCTTTGTTTGTGGTATTGTCTTGTAACTACAAGTTGACGCAAACACACTTTCTGCCTGATATTGTTCATTTTGTTACTAACTGGCCATCAGCATGAGAAAGGAAACTGCGGCTTTGTTAGCAATTATCCATTCTACCATCTGACGTGAACCCTGCACTTTACTTCAAGTGATAGTGACTGAAAGTTTCATCATTTCCTGCGCACTTTTTTGCTAAAAAAAAAAAGGTTGTATTTGAGGTGCTGGTCAAGTTATGTCGTAAGCATTGGATGTGGACCCTACGCCGTCGACCAGACGCAGAAGCAGCAATCTGGCTTTCTATGGACATTTGCACAGGTTGGTCACAGGTTTCCTGGGGGGCACGTGACAAACAAAACCTCCTCCAGATCCTGCAGGAGAATGCAGCAGTGCTGAGAGCCAATTCAGCAGCCCACAGATAAAGAGCTAAGCTGTGAAGAAGAGGGCTCCCGCTGTCAATAACTTCTCTGAAACGTGGCTCACTCCTGGATATGATAAACAGCCCACCTGCAGAGGTAGCACTGGAATTACCATTAGCACCGCTTCCTCGACACATGATAAGAAACACAAAAGATTAACACACAGATTTCTACAATCAACAGCTCCATCCTTCACCTTCCTCCACATGCACATTGGTGTGCAAACATCCTCTCTATCTGAGGAGATGCATATGTATGAAGTCGCCAGGTCTAGTTGAGGATCTCGATTTCACATTAAAGCCACACATTGCAGAAGCACATTAGTGGGCTTTGCTTGAATGTTTTGAAGCTCACTTTCATGAAATCATAAAGATGGTAAAGGTTTTCCTTGAAGTCCGAGAAAGAAACAAAAACAGTTTGGTGCCCATCCAGGCATGTTTAAGCGGATCTGTATAATCCAAAATATAAGCCGATAAGTCTGTCCTTTTACTATCGTTCTTTACAGTGTTTTGTCCTTCTCAGCCTGCTAGTTTTTGCAACACCGCTCTCCTTTAAGACGGTCAGGAAGTGTTCAAACAGCATATGCAAGTAAAAAATAGAGTGTGTTATTGTGAAAGATTATCTGGGCACAGCAGAGAGACTAAATACAGAAACAGGTTAAAAAAATCTACACGCTCCACTATGATTAGTTAAGCTGTGTAGAAAACATTTTTTCCAGCGCTAAGTGTCGTGGAAAATGACAGAAATCACTGCTTTATATAAGTTTTGTGGGCAAAATGATGGCCTGGCCAAAATACACTTTATATTGTAGTGAGCCAAAGATTGTTGGTGAGGAAAGACGCTCCACTCTGCAACACCAAAGCACGATCATGAGGTAGACCGAGTACTGAATAGGTGATGAGAGAAATTTGAGATGAGATGATGAGAGGTTTCAACAGTAGGGAGTACAGATGGCAGGATTCAAATCTGTTCAAGTGGTGTGTGTGACTTATGTGACATCAGCAAAGTGGAAATTGATATATGGACAGTAATATGCACGTACCAGAAAATAAAGGAACAACTGTCCTTCAAGTGACTGAGAAAGACGATAAAGGATGTGCTCCATCTGACCACAGTCACACTGAGTGAAATTGTATTTGGGATTCAGTGTCACGTGCACAAATGCACATATACTTAGTGGTACAAAAAACATCTGCAACTGTCGACATGTGGTTATCAATCCTTATAAAGAAGCTGGTGCATGCAACTGGGTTACTAACTCCTCCAAAGGTTTGTGGCTCCCAGGTCCATTGGTGTTTGTCAGAGTGATCAGAGTAGATATATCATACATAAAAGTACAGCTGTGAGGGGATGCTGCCAAAATTCCGATACAGAGTTCCTCTAACAGGTAACTGCAAAACTGGATTGATGCTTCTGCATCAAATCGAAGTAGGCTACAGCATAGGATTTGTGTTAATTCAACACAAATAATTCAGCTGGCATAAAGCCATCTTAATTGACAAATCAAATACACATTAATCCTATGATGACATGTGACTCCTGATAGGAGGGTTCACTTCCAGGATGACCATGCTTCTATCCATCGGGGATGAGGGGTCACTGAATAGTTTTGATAGTGTAGTATTATGGACTCATATACCATGGGCTTCAGTCTCCAGACCACCAGACACAAAAGTCATAGTATGTTTGGACTAATGACTTCTGTCCCTCCAGTTGAGTTCAGGCTCTGTTCATGTGGCCCCACACCTTACTAAGGCACTTCATGTTGGTTTCACCTTTCACTGCCACATCCAATCTACCCTCAGTCCACCAGGGAAAGAAACCAAGCCTTTTTTAAATGCAGCTTATGAGTGAAATCAACACCATTTTAAATGCCTTGATTTGCACTTTCCCCACTGACGAGAGAGGTAACACACAGAGTCACAAACTTTGACCTGAATACCCTGAACTCAATATCCATGCTCTTATCTGGGCTGCATCTTCACCTAGAGAGGCCCATTTAGAGTGTTTTCACTGCAAAACCAATACTACAAACACAAATCAGGGCATACCAACAAGCACATATCATCAGAACTACAAAGCCCCTTGCACCAAGCAAGAATTTAAATAATTCAATAATGGCAAAATAATGAGATTCTAGTCTGGCTTTTTGTTATGCATGAACCTCTATAAAATCAATAATTCATAGTTCAAAATTGTTTCCATTTCATTTCAGGTTGCAATACCATGCAAAACACTATACCACCGTGTTGGTTTTTCCATCCATAGTACGCTGACTGGTGGACTTTTGAGGACATTTATTCACTCAGGTGAAACTGCCATGAGTAAACATTTTAAAGCACAGCCAGTCTATACAATTAAAAACAAATACCATTTCTGTCATTCAACTCTGTGCTTCGCATTTGTATTTTACAGTTTTAATGACACAGAGCCAGATGTGACACAACGGAGGGTACGTAATAATACAATTGCCATGTCTTTGTTTATATTTAGATATTTATTTGTATTGCATATAGAGTGCTACCTCATACTGCAAAACTATTTTTCTATTTCTGTAGTACGTGTACAATTAACCTCTATTTCACATGGCAATCATTGTGAGCAGCAAAGTAAGAATTTTATTGTACAAGGAAACTTGTTTCTTTGTGTGCATACACTTTGAATCCAATCTAGTAGCTGTCGCAACATGTTTCTGATGGTGGGGTGTTGTTGTTGTTGTTGTTGTTGACCCCAGATTTCTGGGTGCACCCCTGTTTACAACCATATACATAAAGCATGAAGTCAATACAGCTGAATTTCGCCCCTTTTTTTCATCGTCTACACGATGTTTAGTCATGAGCCCCTTCCTTACAGCGCCACCTTGGAGCTGAAGGAACCGTCTTGCATAAGATCCGCGTGCTTTCCCGTATTTTGCAGCAGAAAGCTCCATGAGGGCCGGAGAGGTGGCGTAAACAGGCACAGACAGCCACCGTGTGTTGCCCCTGAGCCGCAGTGAACGCTGTCAGGACGGTGACATGCTGTCAGCGTTAGCGCATGTGATTCCAGTGCCTTACCTGGTTTGCAGCTTGAAAATAAATATCCTCCAGACGCCGTCTTGGTGTTAATCACGTCTCAGAAGAAGAATTCCCATGCAGGTGACAACTCAGGCTGGACATAGAAACCAGCCAGATAGCTAACTTAGCTAACCAGCTTAACTTACTGCTGGCTCGCGTTAAGGATGTCTGACTTCTATATTCTATGCTACTTTGATTGATAAGTTTGCGGTCAGATGTGGCGACCGAGTTAGAAATGTACGTACGTTGCACCGGAATCCAAAAAGTTGTGAGTTGGCCGGCAATTCGAGGTCAGCTTATGTTGATAAACAAGCCTGCGTGGTAAAAATCACACACGACTTGAGGCGAGCTAACGTCAGGCTGCTAGCACGGCTAGCTTAGCGAGCTAACCAGCTTGCTAATTCCAAAACCGTGTTCCGAAAATCCGTCTCTGTCGAGCCTGACGTGAGTCCTGTCTGCAGCAGCGAAATGTAAGTAACCAGCAGTGCCACTTGAAGGTAGTTTCTGTGTTTCAATGACGGTGCACTCGCGTTTGTGAAGCCAGGTTATCGTTTTGGTCTCTGCTCTCCGCCATTTCCAAGCTCTCAACACAAACAAACAGGGCTGCACGGGCGCGCGTCGAGGCGCGTTCACGGCAGAGCAGCGCGTCGGCGATGCAGCGGGGCCAGCACGGTGACGATCTGAGCGGTTTGCAGGGACGTCACGGCGACTTGGTCCACCAACTGTGGCCTACCGCAGGATGAATGGACAAGTTGCGTGAGTCTGCAGTAGTTCGCTGTACAGACTCCGCTGCACTCCACTACTGTCATTTACTACACGGTTGTTATTCCGTGCTGTATTATTCTTTCTTGCAGCTACTCTGAAGAAGCTGGACATCACGGAATCCTAGTATAAATAGCTCCTGGCAGTTCCCATGGCAACCAACAATAAATTAACAGGGAATTAAGGTGAGAATGTAAAAAAAGTGAAATTATTCCAAGTTAAAACAATTAAGAGGTGCCTGAATACTTAGTTGCCACTAAACAATTTGCAAAAGTGCTCTATAAGCGTTATAACTGATGAAACATGTTATCATCATTATTCTGCTGCTACTAGTGTATTTACTTCATGTAAACATTATTTCATGTAATGTTTCTTTTTGGCCTCGGTATGACTCCTCAAAGTATTGCTGTTTGCATCTTCACAGTAACTTTGAATGATCTAGTTACACACAAACACAATTTTTTTGTAAAAGCTCCACATCTTTGGACACAAAGGAGACTCATGTCTCTGTGGCCAGAAACTATGACTTATTTCAGCTTGAACAACTTTGACATATGGTTGGGGCAGGTTGATTGGTCTCATTCCTTTGGAGCATGCAAACACACACGCAAACACAGTCATGACTCATGAAAGATGCTATTTGGATCCGTGAGAATTCTGACTGCTGGAACTAATATAATATCGTTTGTTTCCTCTTTGAATTGAATGGTAGCTGGTAAGCTCCATTAACCATACACGCATGAACAGGGTGGTGAAATGAGTCAGATCTCACTTTTACACGCCCACACAAAGATGGTGGACGTTTAACTGGACAGAAAACAATGACCGACAGTTCACTTACTCTCAGCCGGCTTCATTCATAACCATATTTGTTGGCTTTAATTCATTATTAAAACAAATCAAAAACTGATTCTCACTCAATACTTAATGTATTCTTCATTTTCTAAGAAGATCTTTGAACCTCGTGTTAGTTCCAACCATGTTTTTTTTTCAGGCTTCTTCTACCTTGCATTAGTTTGCTAGTTTACCTTTAACTATCACTCAGTCTATTGGTGGTGGAGCGGGAAATTGGCAGTGAGACCCGGACACACTTGAAAGGTGGAAGGCAGCAATGAATGAATTCCAGTAAAAACACACTTCCTGAAGTGAAAATAGACTTTGTATCCTGACAATCCTGTTTGAGTTCTGTTGAGACCTGCTCAGCAGTGTGTTCTTTATTACAGCCGGTGTCGATGCCACTTAAGACAGTTTCATAACCACCACATCAGTTGTCCTCAAATACAGTGTTACATGCAGGAGCTCATGTGGGGTCAGCAGCTTCTACTGAGAATGATGTGAAAGCTGGTTTTGGCATTTGGGCGATGAAGCACACATTTCTGATCCACAGGCGCTGTGGTTATTTGAAGAGTTTGAACTTGCGCAGCAGGGGTTGGACAGTCTCTTTGGGGTACGGCTTCAGAGCCAAACAGGTGGGGATGTTCTCTGGTTGTTCGATCCAAAGCTTGTGGGACACACCGGCCTGCGTCAGGTTCTCTGACAGGTCTGAGAGCGCGGCTTCATCGGGAGCCTCGAGAAGAAGACGGAAATACAGAAATTAGGTTCTAAATCTGTGTATGTATTCATTTATGGGTCCCAGGCTTCAATTTAAGACAAACACACTCAGCCATAAATCCTTGTTACGTTCAGTTTTACCCCAGAGACCAAGGATGTGCTGACATCTGTCAGAGGTCAATTCATATTATTTACATTTATTTCAACATATGTCAGACACAGCATTCTCAAGTTTTCATTCGTTGCCATGACAACAGTCTGACCGTAGTTGTGACGTCACACGCTTGTCAGCTGTCCAACCCTGCAGCTGGGAAACACTGAACGTCACAATCGTACATCATCTTCTTAGTACGGTGTTAATCTGCCATCTGTTATTCATTCATTCATTCATTCATTCGTTTATTTGTCGAGCCAGCTGTCAACGTCGGACGAGTCAACACTGTGGACGAGTCACCAGCTCATCAGAGACAACCATTCACACCTATGGGCAATTTACAGTGACCAATTAACCTCAGGTGGGCGGAAGCCGGAGTACCCGGAGAGAACACAGAAAGCGCCCAGGCCAGGAATCGAACCTGGGACCGGTGCCGACGTTAGCCTCACGAAACCATGAAACCATGGCAATCCAACGCCGCCGAAAAGGACGAGTCAGTCCAACATGACGAATGTGTTAGTTGTGCTCCGTTGTACATCCGGTGTACGCGTGTCAAAGCCGTTGCACGTCGTCTCACCCCGAGAACCACTTTGTGCATCGAGTCCAGCTCCGACAAGTACGACTGCGTGTCCGCGTCCGTGTAGTGGAGGTGGATGGCGGCGGTGGCAGCGTGGCAGGCCTGGGTAACCACGGCCCCCAGGGGCCAGGACAACCGGTGAACCAAGTCCGACCGCACCACAACATACTGGACCAGACGGCCGGGAGACCCGGCTCCAGGAGCGGCCATTTCCATCTAAACCGGAAGCGACTCGAGGCCTGTTTATTTTCCGTGTCAGCGGCAATGGAATGGCCCAGCATGGCATTGCTGCCCTCTGGCGATCATGTTTAAAACTGCAGTAGTATTTCTATTGGTCACTCTCCTCCTTCGACAAGTCCAAAAATTAGAATATTTTCATATTCTGCAACGAAACTAGAGGACTGCTCCTGTTGGTGCAATAAAAATAATTGCAAAATAACTAAAATAGACAGTGCAAGAAATGAAATGTTGATCTATGTTGAACTATGTCAAGCTTTGATCAGAGGTAGTAAAATAACATTTTACTGAATGGTATCGCATGAGGAAAAATATGTCAAAACTGCATAAACTCACCATCACAAAATATTTGCATCATCTAGTCTTTTTTTTTTTAATACTTTTTCAAACTTTTTCTAAACTAACGCCAAGATTGTCGAGGCACCTGATTCAGGGGGACTTTGCTGACTGCATTCAGTGCAAAACAACAACAACAACAACAATAATAATACCACTACTATTACTACTACTAATAATAATAATTTAAAATAATAATTAAAAAACAGCTTTTTAAGTGCTTCCTACTACAAATACAATTCAATTTTCCAAACAAGGTTTAAGAGAAATTAGACATATATCAACACAATTCAAGTTTTGAGAGCATGTTAGTGCAGAGATCTCTGGTTCTGAGAGAGTGGTGACTGTTTCTTCGTTTCATCAGCTTTGCATGAAAAGTCATGTTTCCATCTGCTTCTGTATCTAATTTACAATTCACATGTTACTTTTGATAACGAACTTCAAACACTGTCTTGCAGAAGTGAAGTCAAAATGACAAGAGAACACATTTAAATGTCACAATAATCATTTATTAAGCATACACATTATAATATAAATATAAAATATGCTATTTTTGTTTTTAAAATTGGTGAGACATCATTATATCTGTGTTGAGACAGACAACCATACAAACGGTCTTAATATTCTACCAAAATCGGCTGAAACTTGTATGCAGCTGTGACAAACTCGCCATGATGGTGTCGTCCTAAAGTCAGAGCCTGTGGAGCATATCAGAGAGGTGTAACTGATCTAGGATCAGGTCTTTGTAAATGTCACCGTACATGAGGAGGCCACCTGCTCTTAGATCAGCCCTCCTAGTCTAAGATGCTTTATGCAGAGACAGCACATTAACCTACTGTATATTTCTTATATATAGATTTCTTACTGGAGTCCAACAATGGCAATTAGCAGCATGAGAATGCACCACTCTGTTTGTTTTTTTTCTAGTTCAATGAAACGTCAAAATAAGTCAGGAAGTAAAGAAACGAAATAAACATCCAACATACTGATGATCATCGTCACTGGCTGTCCTACGAGAGAAAGTCATCACAGTGAAACAATCAAAGATTACTGAAACAAACCAAAGTGATGACGCTCAGGAGTCGGTTCAGCTCGGCCTCGGCCCAGTTCGGTCCAGGGTCCTGTGACCTGGATGAACCTTCACACATCGTCACTGTATTCATAGTCAGTGACGTCGCCGATCAACAAGGATTCGTTCTCATTCACTTCAGTCGGACAAATCCAAAGAATCGATCAATGACAATAAATAACAATTTTTTTTCTCCACGTCTCCTTTTTCTGAGTGTGTGTTTTACTTTAAAGTTCGGTTGACATGCTGACTCCTCGTGTTTGTGGTCATTTAAAAGGAAAAGTACTGAGCGAACCACTCCTGGCGTTGGGCGTCCGGGGAGTCGATGGTGGAGTCCTTCATTTCAGGAGGGCTTCAGGGCGGAGCACCACAACCACGGCAGCACAAAACAAATGAACACACACACAAATAAAAATGAAAGACAGAGACAAAAGTGAGGGATGAGAGGGGTTAATCCAGAGCACACATATATTCATATATTTCTGCTCTTACACTAAACGGGACGCGTTCTCAGGCGGTGTGGATTCGTTCCCACACCGGAGCTCATCTCTTCAGTGTCGTGTTAAACTGGACCAAACTGGTTGTAATTGACTTACATCTGATTTGGGACACGGACAGAAGCTTCAGCTGGTTCACTGGTCAAATCTATAGGGAGTTTATCATGGAGTCACTCTGAAACAAACTCAATCACCATAAAAACATTCAATCACACGTTAAAACCTGCAATTTACAGTGTGTAATTACACAACATTTACTGTGTAACTACCATCAAAGTACCTTGTACCTATGCTGTGTTCACTAGATACACAGATGTGAGGAATGTCTTTGTCTTGTATATTTTACATCTTCTCTACATCTTCATCTTCTATTTTCCTTACTTCCTGCTTGTACTGCATGCTGCCGTATGAGGTGAGCTGGGTGACTGGGTGAGCATGAAGGGGCTTGGAGAGTTTCGAAAGTTCAAACGACACCGTCACTGATGGTTTAAAGGAGTGTAGGGCACGTTGTTGTCCACAGGGGGGCAGCACGGGGACCTAGATTGACTCCTGTCCCAACCACACCTGTCTTATCAACGTCCAGACTGAAGGCGTCTGAAAGCTTCACTTCTACAGAGAAACTAAGATATGAACAGATCTAGATGACGGTCAGGTG
>CAAKHB010007532.1:608479-641627 GCA_901007665.1 Aeoliscus strigatus | reverse complement strand
ATCTGCATTCTCCGTCATCTGCATGTCATTTCCTGTTTTATTTTGATTGTTGCTGCTTTACTTCCGGTCTCACGCTGCTTTCCCTCCTCCGACTGATGTGCCGTCCTCATCGTCTCACCTGTGTCTCCTCACCTTGTCTCCTTGTCCACTCAGCTCCCTGCCTGCTGCTTTCTGATCCCTCCACTTTCTATTTAATCCTGCGTTTGCTCTGTGGCTTTGTCATCTGTGTTTTGTTCCCCTGTGGATTACCACACCTCCCTAAGCTCTGTTTCCATTTCCTTCTCCAGAGCCGCCTGCTCCTTTGTGTTAATAAACTACGGTGGCTGACTCTCTCCTATGTCTGGTCCTGCCTCCACAAAACAAGACAAAGCAGCAGCTTCCAGCAACATGCACATTCTGTGATTCGTTCCTTCTTCTGTGAGGATCAACACACCTGCACCTTCCACTAGTTCATCTCATGTTCCATCAATCGTTTGAATACCTTCTCTCTGCATCCATGCACCAAATCGATGCTTCAAACATGCACGCTGATGAGCTTAACAGGTCGAAGGTACAGTTCAAAACTATCAGCCCCCAGGAACTTTTATTATATACGGATTATTAAATAAAATCCTGCCCAATGTGTTCAAAATTCATAACATTTCACGTAGTAAATCATTCATCAATGATATGGCCCCATTCTGGTGCCCCGTTACATTTGCTGCTTTGTTTCTGTGGACGCACACAGACTATAAACACCTGAGGTCGTGGACCAAGTCACTGGGAGGAGATGGGTTTGATCGATGAGGGAGCTAATGAAACAAAGACAACATCTGCATCAGGTCAAATCAACATTTTCATTGGTTGGCTGAACCGGAACAAGAAAAAAGCAACAAATGCAGCGGTCCAAATGATCAGTCCTCTGACTACTACTAGTCAGTAGTGACTGCCAACAACCTCGTTTAACAAACCTTGAATGTATTCAACATTCCAAAGTGAACCAGAATACATGCAATTTTATGAGTATTGCAAAACAAAAGTTCCTAAGGGGCTGGTAATGGTAATAATAATAATAATAATAATAATAATAATAATAACAATAACAATAATAATAAGTATTATTATTAAGTATAATAATAAGTTTTTTCTTTTTTAATGAACTGTATTAAGAAGAAAAAGGTGTTTGCTTGGAGACAAATCATTTGGTGTAAAACATTTCAGAATAGATGTGTGTGTGTGTGTGTGTGTGTGTGTGTGTGTGAGTGAGTGAGTGAGCACCGGTCTTGCTGTGTGTCATTTGATGGCCATAATCACAGAGGACTGCCCGAGCGTCTGCTCTCCATCTCACTGTTTACACCAGCAGTAGCAAAGCGGCAAGCAGCAAAGCAGGTGGAAAGATACTTACACCCCCCCCACACACTAACACATACAGTCATCCGGTACATACACACCTCATGACATGTTACATATTAATGACACTCTGCTCGCACGCACGCACGCACGCACCACACCGGCTTCATTCTCAACACAATCTAATTCTGAAGTTGTGCATCATGCAGAATCAGCGATGACATGAGCTTGTGTAACTTCCTGCGCAGACGATGGGCTGACACGTCAAAGGGTCGGCATGCACACAGCTAACACATTCACACACACACATTCACACACACACACACACACACACACAAAAAGTTGTGGTGAAGGAAGATAAAAAAAAAATACAAATAAAACATCCCAAGGCCATTCTTCGAAGCGTCAGTCACATACAGGAGGATTTATGTTTGTGTCGCTCTGAAAGAGCCGTGAAGGTCTTTGGGTTTCTCTGCAGCGTCATGTGGCCTCTAGTTCGAACAGCGTATAAAACGAGGTCTGACATCGACTCTGAAATACGTGAGCGCCGACACCACCAGTCCACACGCTAAGCCTGGAATTCCACGCTGCAGACATGCGAACGCCTTTCGTCAGACAGAGTTCACGTGTGAATTTTGGTAAAAAGTGTTGATGACTACAGGACGACGTTTTGTAAAAGGAACGTAGAAACTAGGTCCAACTTCCTGAATGTAGAGACTGTGTAGAAGTTTTAATTTCAAAATAGACACTTATTTAATTCTCTTTCCATATTTTGCTGATATTTCACTTATTTTTTATACAGTATTTATTTAGAAAGGCAGCATAAATCACACGTCATCTATCAAATATGCTGCAAATAATAAGAAATATATTGAAATTTGAACTTTTATGTACAAAATATAAACTATTCTCTCACTAACTGTATTTCAGTCTGTTCTGACTTATTTGTACGTTTTGTTCTTGATCCTGATAAATGTTCTATGGTTGCACTATATGAATATTGTCCGTCTGACTTTGGAACAATAAAGCTGTGAACAAAAGGCCGCCTGCCGTAAAGTGTTCTGTACGTATGCGTAGTACAAATTTAGCTGGAAAAAGTGTGGCGTGTGCACACAAGGTCATACGCATCATATTCTGGTGACTGTGACTGCAAGTGAACCCAACTTGACAGACGTTGGGTGTGTGGAACGTCCCTGGATCAGTCAATCAATGAGTCAATAAACACACACTTTGTGCTCATCGGTTTCTTTTTCTTTTTTTCTGGTTCAATGACCGAAAATGATTTTTGTTTTCTTTGAAACATCATGTTGGACTCAGGAACCGTCCAGAAAACAAACAGAAAATGCTGTCAGAGATGCTGATGGCGTTGATGTCAGCTTCAGTAAGAGTGGTAGAGACAATACAACTCTAGAAGGAATGATCCGTTAGTCGTCATTCTGAGCAGCAGCCGTGTAAACAGCAGAGGTAGGTGGTTTCATAGATAGATCCACTTTCATAGACATTTCTTTTGTTCTTTTCAAAGCGACAAATAAAAGTGTGTTCTGGTGTTTTCGACTTTAGCGTCAGAACACACTGTGACGTCCAGTCGTCTTTGACCTGTGATTGGACGGCGGCTGCTGTCCGTCGGGACGGAAAAGGTCTCACCTCGTCGACTTCTTGCGTGCGGTGGGAGGGGTCAGCGGGGGAGGAAGAGGTTTGTTGGAGTTGAACTCAAGGTGGTGGATGGGGGACTTGGGGAGGGAGTCTAGGCGGCTGGGCTGAGCGGCGGGCGGCTGTGGGGGCTGCCCACTTCCTGTGCCTGCCACGCCCACGCCTGCGGCCTCCAGAGCACTGTGATTAGAAGAGCTGCTGAATCTGCTCACTGATGTTTTCTCATTCTTTTTCTTTTGCTACACAGAAAACAAAAAGCAGGAGCACGGGGGTCATAAATGGAGGAAGACGGAGGTTTAAAACAAAACGAACAAATGAGAGGACGGAATGGGAGAAGACAAAGTCAAGAGGCCAGCGGGTGAGAGACAGAGAGAGAGCAGCGTGCTGAGGACAGCGGAGGACGCGTCAGGAGTCACTCAACGTGATGAAAAAAGTGATGGACAGACAGAAAGGTGAGGAGACACTGGAAGTTATAGAAGATGACGTGAACAGTTAAATCCAGAGCATGCAGGGACCACTCAACCCACAAGTACTGACAGGAAGTCAGGGGCAGAAGCTTTGAAGACCCTGACAACATCTGGTTGGTGTTTTCCTTAAAACATCCGTAAAAGTCTATGTTTGACAATGATCCTTTTTATTTTTTTATTGTAAAATAACGCGTGAAGGTAGTAGCCTGGAAATCCAGACGTACGGTTGGCTAATGTGGATTTGCTCTGCAGGTTGGTCTGTGCTCAAACCGTTGGAGCTCATTAACTCAGCCTCAAAAATCAGTGTGGACCAATCCCAGGTGATGTAGGCGGGCTCAGCCCCATGTACACGTCTGTGGGCGGGGCCTAACAGGATGACCACAGTGGTTATGTACGGAACAAAGACGGCTGCGGCCGCTTGAATCGGCTCTGGTGTCAACGTTCCATTGTCGTCTCTCCATCAAACTCTTCTCCAAAACAAACCCGTTTCATCGCCCTGCCAACACCCCTGTGGGTTGCTGATTGGTTGGAGCGCGATCCCACATTTTGACATGCAAACGTGAGTTGTGAAGGTCATCCGTTGCCAGAACCTACATCTTTCTAGATGTGGGCTGGTTCTCCAGGCTACTGTAAGGACTCTGATCTTTGAATCATTACACAGAACAGTAACTGAGAGTGTCGGCGGACGATTGAGTCCATTACGCTGCTTGACAGCCCCCTCTGCTGGCATGCTGCATCACTGCATCTGTTGACGCTGTGTAGTCGCTGTGAACAACGGCGCCTTGGTTGTGGTGGATCTATTCCTGCCAGTGCTCCTGACTGACGCCATATTTACAATTACATGTGTGTTTTTCTCCTCATTTACTGACGACCTTGTTGTCTTGTTACAGAAAAGACTGAACTGTTTCAAACTGATTTTCCACACGAACACACAATTTTACCAGCTGCTGCCTCCATAAACCAGAGGTTTGTTTTCACTGAAAAGAAACTTTCTGTTGGAGAGATGAGGCATGGACGACCGCGGCATCAAACCCTCAGACAGTACTGGTGCATCTCAAAAATTAAAATATCATGCACATGTTTATTTATTTTTTACAGTAATTTAATTCAGAGTGAAACTTTCATATATTTCAGATTCATTCAAACATAAACGGAAACTTTCAAGCCTCTTTTGTTCTGATTTTGATATTGAATGTGTCAAACAGCTCATTTTTTTTTGTTCTTTTGTGTGTGTGGTAATTAAGTTAACTTACCTTTATTTGTTTTGTGTTCATACTTTGTTTGTTTGTTGTGACTGTTTCATCCCTTCTTTCAGTTATAATTGTTATTTCTTCCTAAATTGATGGGATGTCTGTTGACTTCTTGACCTCTCCTGTCACATGGTTTTATTATCTTGATTCCAAGCGTTACTTTTATTGTGAGCTAATTGATTGATTTGATTTACTCAAACCTGATACAAAACGGAACGGCTTTTATTATCAAAATTAAAATGTTCTGGACAAAATCGACTGCCGTTTTCCATGATATTCTGATTGTTTGAGATGCACCTGTAAACAGTAAACAGAAGCAGACTACTAGTCCTTCCACACACACCTCGCACCAAGGACTGTCAAGGACATTTGTTGACAGTCTTAAGTCCCTGCGGTATCCACCACTGGTCAGGATGTGAGATGAGAAGGCAGAAGGTGTGTACCTGTGTGTGATGTTCAGTGTCCTGACCCACCTTTATGAGGGGGTTGATGACTCCTACGTTGGGACTGGCGTTGAACACTTTGTTGAAGTTGGTCTCTCTGTTGACTAATTCCAGTTGATGGAACTTCTTGTCGTCCTGAAATGGAAAAAACCCTATCACCGGTTCTGTCTGCAGACCGCTCTTTCTCCTTCTGTCTGGAGTTCAGGTTCACCTGATTTCAGAGGATGGCAGCGCACCACAGGGAATGTAAGCTAATTTATAAAGACACCAGACTGCAGTAGGAGAACTTCGACCCACGCACTTTTGGTCAAACGTGCTGCAAATCACAACTGGGAGAGTAGGCGGGGCTTATCTCCTCCTTCCAGACCTGCCCATGCCGAGGCAGCACTTCACTGAGAGGAGCAGATGTTCATGAATACCTACCACCAGCTTCTTAACCAGAGCTTCTCTCTCTGAGACCATTTCCTTCAGCTCAGCGATCATCTGGAGATCTTCAGGACGACTCTCCCTGTTCCGGAACTTCTCCTCTGCTCCCTCCAGCCTGTATGAGCGACACAGAAATACCAAAACAGAAATGATCAGTGCTGCTGAACCTCTATCACAGGACATCTCCATTCAACTGAGTCCAAACGGAGACACTTCTTTTCTGTAAACGTACGCTTTGCATCCTTTTGTCCCATCGACTCTTCCCCTCCATTTTAGCACCACCTAAAGGCCTGAATATGAACTACAGCGTGTCGTTTACAATGGATCCATTTGGATGCAAATATTCTTGGCATGGAAAAAGGATCATTTTGGAGCATGTGGACATGGCCTGAATGTACCACAGCGTCCAAAGATGATAATAGTAATTGTCTCTGTCCTTGTCAAAGCATTACCAGCTTGTGTGTGTTCAAAGACACGTTGCTTTTATTCTTTTTTGTGAAGTGAACTTTCAAAACATAATGGATTTTTGTTTTGAAGAGTGAGGTCTGACTCATTTTGTTAATGGAAAAACTGACAAACGTTGACGAACAGATTGGTACTATCTGAATGAAACGTTCTTTAAGTGGGAACCAACTTATCACACAGTGACACTGCAGGCTGACAAATGACTCGGGTTTTGAATTCATTAAAAAATGAAATAGTCTCTGCTGGAGAGGTTTAGCCTGAATACTGATGGTGGTGTTTTACGTTTATATGTCATGTATGGAAGACAGTGTGTTGAGTTGTGAAGAACTGGAACATGACAGTTTTCCAAACAAATATACCGTCAGAGGCATCGGAGCAGCCGCAACCAGTGGGTCACATTTAGAATTTCAACGTCTACCTTACCAACAATACTGTAATACATCAAGTGTGTAACATCTTCTGAAGTTTAAAATATCCAAAGTGATCCAACCGGGAATCGGGAAGTGACTGGGCAAAGCTTTTTTTCCCAGTTCGACATGAATCCAATTTGAATGTTCATCCATCCTTTATGGAGCTGTGAGGTACCAGCCTCTTCATGGGACACTGAGAGGTATCTGTAGGACACATCTGGTGTGAAATCAGCTGAGTAGCAGAGCAGCTGCTTGTTGTCACGAGACACCGAGGGCTCTCCAAGAAACGTCCACTGTTATACGGGAGCACATGGTGACACTCATACGCAGTGATGAGCTGTTTCCTAAGAGGTAGCGCCTGCTGCTGCTGTGCACGTGTGATGTGTAACGGGCACTCTGTGTGTCAAACATAGTCCATGGTGTGAAGCACGTCAGTCACGCTGACAGAGAACGGCTGCTCAGCCAAACATTTACATGAAGACTAATCTTTATTAGCCTCCTACAATAATACCAAAGACAAATCACAGCTTCTGCGGTCGTTCCCTCTGCTGTCTGGGGATCATGACCACACAAAGGGTTTATTTGTGCTTGGGGAGGGCTGGACAGAGGGCAGTTCATTTCAACAGGATTATAACGCGGCATTAATCACAGCAGGTGGAGCTGAGCTGGATGTCCTCTGGGCAAAGACACTGGGACCAAAATGTTTCGTGCCCAACTATTTTCTGCCTGAGTGCCGCAGCATCAGCAACCCTTGACTGAGCATGAAGACCCTCCGTCGCATTCAGCTGGAGTGTCCATGACAGGAGTGTTCCCGTATCGCTCACCGTTACGCAAACATGACATTACACTCCTGTCGGTGTTGTCATGTGTCTGTTAACATGGACGGGGGAGGGATTTGTGAGCAGTGCTGCAAACGGCCATCTGGGGGTGATGGAGCTAAAAGCACTGGCTCTGGCAAAACTCTAGACATTCTAAGTCCGTAATTCATCATTTTCATATCATCATAATTGTTCTCTTCCATCTCTCTCTCGCTCTATAAATAGAATGTATTCAACACATTATATTCATATGTGAATTTTTACACTGCATTTCCCGTTACAACCGAACAATACTTGGGAAACATAAGTACAACATAAGTAGTAGAATCTACTTCCACAGTTGCTGGTTGGCATCCAGAGGTAAATTTCTGTTGCTATGGTTACTCATGGTTTTATATGCTTTGTGTAATGATGAATGATTATGGTTGAACTGCTTCAGACACCAGTTTGAAGACACATCTGGAAAACTCATCAGAACCTTTTTCCCTGACGTGACAGCAAAATGAAAATGAAAACTCCCAGAGGACGAAGCAGTCAGCCCAAATGTGAATGTAGCTGCTGCTGAGATGGTGGAGCTGTGACAGCAGCTGTTTAGGGAGGCAGGTTCAGGGGAGGGAGGAGGTGGTGTCGTCACCACGCCGTCTAATTAGTCAGGGAGCTGGTGGTTAAGAGGAGTCTGTGTTTTGGAAATTAGATGGAAGAAAGATCATTGCAGGAGAAAGCTCCAGAAGCCTGTTTCTCATGTTTGCCCCAGAAAACTGGTGAAAACAACTCCATGGACATGTTCAGTCTGTAAACTGAACTGGACTTCATCAGCAGCTCAGCCTCCACCTGACTCCAAAGGTGCATTCAAAGCATTTGAAGCAGGTTGTCCCTCTGTTTCCCACATGCACCAAGCTGTTCAAGTAGCTTCATAAAACACAACACACAACACAACACAGGAACATTTCTACCTACATATCTTATCCTGTGTGGTTCTTTGAAAACAAATAAATGGATGTCAGACAGTTCACACACACTGATGTCCCATACAGTTAAAAGCTGACTCGATGTAATGAAAATGCCAATCAGCAAATCAGAATGTTTCCACCAACCACCATCTGAATATACCACCTATATGAACTTTGATTTTTGTTCTATTTGGTGTCAGGTCAAGAGTCTCTGTTCCATTTCTAGCTGATGTAACAGTTACCAACAGCTTATGTTGTCATATTTTAAGAAGGTTCATTTTAAGCAGTTTGTAAGTAGGAGAAATAAAGAAATTCTTTCAATTTGAGACTGGTTTTAAGACATAACGTGAAATTTGGCTTCAAGAACAGATTGGAGAATGTGGCCCCAGTTTGACTGTATTTCTGTCGACTCTTCAACTCAGTGTATTAATGACCAGTGAAGCATGCGTTCACATCACGGAGTAGTTCATCTGCCATCCAACGGGTGGCACTTTGCTCTCAGCTGCGTAAAAGGAGGTCATCTCTGAAGTGGATGTTCGCTGGCTGCACTTCTTCCCTCACACACGCGCACACACACACACACGCAAACGGACACGCACACGCACACACACACAACCTTTCCCATGCGGCTCCACTTTGTTCATCTCCTCTGGTTTTATTTGTCGTCCTCTGACTCTCTCTTACTCCATAATTCTCTTTTATGGTTCAGATGAGTCCATTTCCCTCATGCTCTGGCATCATCCACCACCTTGCAGCAAGTCTTCCTTCTGCTGCGTCCTCTCCACCCTCTGTCAGGATCTACTGCAGCGCTACATTCTGTTCTGTGTAGTTAAGATTCAGAGTCTGTACGCTGCGCTACTTATTTCTACTGCAAATCTTCGGCATGCAGGAAATAGTACAGTATTTTATCTGCAGGAATGACGTCTCTCCGCTAATCAAAGCCAACATTCCATGTCCACACTTCTTTGATCCCCACTTCATGTTTGTTTGATCTCTGTAAGTTGTTCAACCGAGGGAGCTCAAACTCAACCCCCTCTTTTCTTATTCAAACTGCTCTCAGTTTCCATGGGAGTATAACTACTGATATGAAGCATCCTGAGTTTCACGCTGCAGTCGAAGCAGAGAGGTAAGCAGATTCCATTCAGAACATATCACTTTGCTAAATCTAATATATTTTGGACAAAAAAGAAATGTATTGCAGCGTACATTAACATATAATGACCAGCTAGAATAATGTTTGTTATTAGCACCGTGTCCATGCTCTGAAACTGCCATCATGGAGACCAACTGTGTCATTTAATCAATTAATACAATGAAAATACATCTTCTCTAGAAACAAGGCTACATGTATTTTAATCAATAATTCAGTCACTGTTTCTACAATTCTGCTGTGTGCTTTGAGCATCCCACTGTACAGAGTTGTGCTGCTGCTGGAACTGAGACTTTCCTGAGGGAAATCTCCCAGAGCATTAATGGAATCAAATCAAATTTAATCTGCAAAACTTCCAACCAACACAGTGGACAGTTTTTACACTTCATGACTAGAACAAGTAATGAGGAAGACTTTGTTTTATACTGTTGAAAAAAAGAAAGGTGTGGTATGGGAACAAGGAAGCATTTGCCTCAAGCTGCAGTCGACCTCTTTCATAGTGAGCCAGTTTCGTCACATCTGCAGCAGCTGTTTATCCTTTCAGACATTACCAAGACGATTAGCTGAGAAGAAAATAAATCATCACGGCCCCCTGAAAATGACGCTCCACCTGGCACAAACCGTCCCCATGGACACGGAGCAGAAAAAGTATATTTAGCCCTCATTTCCTATACGATGCATCTGTTTCTAACTTGGAATTCTGTCTTTTATGTGTTTACAAGATGATGCCTGACAAGAAAAAAGAGACCTGAACGTCGTCCTGTTGTACAGGTTCATGTGATGACGGACAGCACTCATAGGCGTTGAGGTGAGAACGTTTACACGTTTACAGCGTGTACTTACAGTATCTGCAGGGCGGCGATCTTGTCTTTGAGTAACTCCTGGGCATTGTTGAAGTCCAGCAGCATGTTGTGTGTGTCTGTGCTGTGGGAGGCATTCATCTCAGTCATCTCCCGCTCATGTCGCTTCATCAACTCCTGCTCATGAGCCCTGGGGAGACACAGGAGAGTCGGAAGTCATATAAGTCACAGCTGGAAGTAAAAGGGCTGTTGCTCATTTGTCAGATTCAATCTAATAGACAAAGCTGCAGGTTAGCATGGCAACAGTCTGATCTCCAAAGTTGGATTATATTTCCTCATTAGCATGCACACACACACACACACACACACACACACACACACACACACACACACAGATAGAAGGTTATTTTAAACTGGAAATATTCTTTATCCACAGCTGAAAATAGTCCCAATAAAAACCCTTTAGTCATGTTTAATGACGTGCACTAGCTATTTTAGGGGATCACAGCAAGACACTATATGACCCTTTCTATGATATAAATATCTATTTATATTTTTTGGAAGATTTACATAACCAGCAGGAGCCAAAGAGTGTAAACAACTGTTGCTGGTGTCATAGGAGTTTCTTTCGTCCATGTTTTAATGGGGTATGTTTCCCTTTAAGACTCTTTAAGGGCTCTTCTGTCCGTCTCTTTCACCAGATGTGAACACAATGGTTCATTTGGTGAAGAAAACGTCGGTGAGATTATAGAGGAGCGAGAGGAACTGAATGAAGTCACATGAAAACAAACCACGGATGTGTCCATGATCACGGTATCATATGATTCTATTCCAGAAGGCTGAGGGCTTTGCTGTGAGAGGAACGGAGGTGGGAGGAGAAGGATGGAACTCTGGAAAAATGATAAAATGAGGTGGAAAAAATGTTGATGAAAAGGATGAAAGGGAGAGGAGGAGGATCGAGAGGAAACATGTCTGCTCTCACTCTGACTGGGCCAAGTCTCCCTGAGGGATGCACATCTTATCGCTCTCTGCTTCCTCTTTATTTATTTATCAGCCTATTTTTATCCCTGTGACCAGGATTCAGACGGCAACTTACGTAACACACAGAGCAATGTGCTGCGCCAGAGAGACGAGCTACATACATAAAGGCACATGGATCCACAAGAGATGGGAGGATGAGCACGCCACGCACACACACACACACACACCACACACACACACATCACACACCACACCTCACACACCACACACCACACACACACACACACACACACACACACACACACACACACACACACGGCAACAGACTATTTCTGAGGAGCTGGACCACATGAGCCACACCAGTTTAAAAATTCATAACACGCCAGAAGGAACAGCATGATTCTAGATTCTGTTTGACCGTTACCTTAAATAACTCTCCTGTCTCCTAATCAATATCGTCCTTGACAATGTGTGTGTTTGATCAAAGTGTGCGTGCTCCGGAGGACTTGGTGTCGATGTCAAGTCTGTTTCTCTGAACTCTTTGCTCTGAACGGCCGATTTATACATCAGTGTCGGCAGATAACCCTTGATCCACTCAGCTAGCCGGAATTATTTGCAGTGCACAAGGAAGCTCAACACAGTGACAGAAATGCCAAACAAGCATTCTGCCAATGTAGCCGTTCAAAAACTGTGCTGGCTCTTAAGCCTGTTCATGAAGAGAACCTGCTTTACCTACCAGCTTTACCAGCTTTGCTACCAGCTACTGATGGCAAAAAACAGTTCTAGGTGTGCTGAATCAGTAGAATGTGTTCAGTAAAATGATTGGGTCAAAAGTGAAAGACTTTTTCACTGAATCATTCACCGAATCGTTAAGTTCACCCACAGCGCACCAGTAGGCTCTGAGAACTAGCTCCTCCAGTGCACTCAGCATGTTCACTGTGCAACAGTTTGTTCAATGAGTCGTTCTGGGAATCGTTGAGTGATTCGTTGAGTGATTTGTTCAATGATTTGTTCCCATACTGCTGCGCAGTGACCTAGTTCCACCAGTGCACGCAGTACGTTCCCCTGTGGTGCAGGTATTGTAAGTTTCGTTTTCAGTGAGTGATTCATGTCAGATTCATGTTTGCAAGGAACGAACGACAAATCAGGTGCACCGCAGTTCACTACCGCAACTCATCTGAACTGTGAAATGAATGAATCTTTTCAGTCAGGGATTCAGTACACTTTGTACACCCAAAAGACGAATTCTTTAAAACGAATCGTTCATGTACAGCACAATATGTCATCGGTGTTACAGAACAGTTGGAGGAAGTGGTGGCATGCTGTGGACATATACAGTCTATGACATGCTGGGATGCCTGGGATTTAATCTCTAGGGTGTTTGTTCTAGGAAAACCTGTCAGTGTCACATGGCTCATTCTTAGCGAACAGAAAAATAGAATCACAGATATAATCTGCCAACTGCTCCCTTTAAATCCTACCACATCAAAATTAGACATCATGTCAAAAAGACGACATCCATTCAACAAACTAAACGTGTTATATGAGGACTTTTCACATGTTGTTTAAATGTTAAGTGTGTCACTGTCACTAGATCCTGCTACTAGATCATCTTGGAAAGATTTCCAGCTCTTCTGGCTCCAACGACAGCCTGAAATGCAATGTGATGGAAACCACTGCTCCCTGTACCAAAGCACCAATAAGATGCTCTTATTGTAATTTTCATGCTAAATCTGTAAAGGAGTGTGAGAGAAGACAACACACTGATGTTCTCCTCTCACCTCGGGAAGAGATGCAAACTAGAGCTAAATATTCAGTAGTTTGGTTGCCAGGTTACTGGGCATCAAGATCATCTTAACTGCACTGTGAACACACTCCTGCAGTAACTCCTTGTGTTTTCAGATGTGTTGCATACATGTCAGGATGAGCATGTGTGTCTCTGTGTGTGTGTGAGAAAAGAGTAAAGAGGAATTCCCTTTTTTTCAAACACATGACAGTATGAATGTGTCAAACTGTCCTCTGCGAGTCTTGATCAATGACAAAAACATGTCTTACTGTTGCTGGGTGACCTCACTGAATATGAAATGTAATCGGAAGCATCTTTGGAGCCGGTCAACTTGTGTTCGACCTGCTGTTGTTTCCTCCTGTTGTGCTGACTCATACCTGATCTGCTGATTGGTTTCACTGCGGATCTTCAGCACCTCCTTGCCCTTGATCTCCAGCTCTTTGGTCACACGGCTGATATTCTCGTTGAGCGTGTGGATTTGTTGATCCAGCTGGGCAATGTGGCTCTTCCTCCTCAACACCTCCTCCTGCAGCTCCGTGATGCGGCCCAACAGCTCGCGCTCCTGTGATGCAGTCAAGATTGAAAAACGGGGTTATTCACTCAGTCTAACAGTTCCACCACGATCGGGATCAAAGTTACGGCTCCAAGTGAAGGATGTTGATTAACTGGGGGTTTTATTATTCATGCTGGATAGGTGGGCTGGTGTCAGCAGTGATGTCTTCACATTTGTCATCCCAGCTGGGGGACATAGGCTTTTCGGTCCCACAGGTGTAGGACTGCTTTAATGCAGAGGTAGGGGCCTCGCGGACAGTGCCCACTGCAAATGTGGGGCCGACAGACTGTGGAACAGGTCATGATCAGCTGCCCCAAACAACAACCACCGAATGGCGACCAAAGCCTTATGAACCTGGATGACGCTGCAACGGAGCTGAGGACCTGACGACATATGCAAGAAGTGATGTGGGTCTGTTGTCTTGAAAAATGAGCTGAGCTGGATACAAAGCTCTTTATTTACCAGTGAATTTCCATCCCTCAATAACTCATGAAGAGCTTTGGGGATGAGATTCGTGGCAAACAAAAGTCAATTCAGGTTGTTGGGGCATCTGATCAGGATGCGCCCGGCCACCTCCCTCAGGCGATGTTTCGGGCGTGACCATTGGCAGGATACCCTGAAGAGACCCTGAGCAGCCCGGAGGGGTTGGATGTCTCGTCTGAAGCCTTGGGGTGCATGAGGAGCGGTAGAGAACTAACACTGATGCTGCAAAAGAGAACTTCCTCTCTGAAGTTCACCAGTGTCTCTTTGCTCCAAAGACACTGGTGAAATGCGCGGCAGCACAGCCTGTGAGAACACTGACTGACTTGAATGGATGCTTTTAGGGTAAATTAGCCTTTACAGAATAGTGGTTAGGTTGTGTTCAACATGAAAATAATATTCTGCCAGTGAATGCATGCCGATCGATTGCTGCTCTGAATCACTGAGGTCATGAATTATCCTGGTGCTTCATCATTCATCATCCACACTGCTCATGACAACCTGCCCCCTCCCTCTCCCCCGCGCCCCTCCAGCCCCATTTTACTCATGATGGCAATGTGAGGAAATGTGCAAAAAGGTTCCCGTGGGTGGACGTGAACAATCACAAGAAGACATTGTGCAGCCTGCCCACGTTTACAGTCCTTGACCAACACAGTCACTTCCATTAGTGACTCATAACCTCCGCAACCTTCTAGAACACATAGACTGTATATGAGAGGCAGAAACGGCAACTCTTGATCAGAAGTTGGCCATGTTGTCTGTCATCTTCCCGCTACGACAGAGCTGGAGCAGGCAGCTCCCATGTGGTGATCTCACAAACTGCTTTCATTCCAGTTTGTCAGTGACACATCATCAATACACAACTACCAGGTTCACAGCTAAACATCTCCTGGAAGAAGATGGAAGGACACAACAGAAAACCACTGACTGGAACACGAGATGAGGATGGAATATGTCATCTGATGACTGAGATGACTGAGGGTCGCAGATGTTACTGTCCACTGATGGTTGTCCACTTCATTTGCTTCTATATGCATCAGTGTGTTCAATAATCCAGTAGAATATCACTGTTCCAGGATGTCTGAGCGTCCCAATAGGAATCAACCCAGCCTCTTAACTGGACGCAGTGACAGGACAGATGAGTCCTCAGTGACTCATTTACTCATTCTACTCTCCATCTCATCCTACTCCAGACGACAGAAAAGGAGGAAAACAAAGCAGAGATGCGATTGATAAAAGGTGACAGAATAAAACCAAAGAAACAATCATTTAAATTGAAGTCAATGATTTGGGGATTGAAAAGACCTGCAGACTCTAATCTGATGAGAGAACATCTGATATTGAACTCTGGATTGTTTGAATGCTTTCTGTCTGGTGCTGGAACACGTTTCAGCTTTCTATTTGCACTTTTCTGTCTTTAAAAATATATCAAAATTTCAAAGCTTTATAGAGGCAGGACATTAGCTGTTCAAATGCAAGATAGAAGGAGGGAGTGATGTTCCCTGTCCACTAAAAGGATTTCATAAATCTGTGAATATAAGTTGGCTGTCAGATATATATTATTAGTTAGAACCACAGTGACTTCATGTAGGTTAACATGAGCAAGGGAAATGTCCACGTTTGTCGGAATCAAATGTTACAGGCTCTACAGAGAGGAACCTCCAGATGATCCACAAATCAGAGTCAAACTGGTGGATACTATTCATTCCTGTCACGCAGTTGAGATTCCCATTTGATTTAAATGGATAATAAACCCAGATTTCTGGAAGATGCACCTCTTTCCCTCAACTGGGGCAGAGCTGGGAGGACGAGATAAGACTGCTGAGTTTCAAGCTGCAGCAAGATGAGCTGTGAGAGCAGGAGACGCTGCTTTTATAAGAGAACATGACAGCGGACGAAGACGACGGATGGTGACGCAACATCCCAGCAGATACCTGACACAACACCAGACTCGCAGAATTCAAGGCCAGAGTCGCCGGTGTCCACTGTACATACGGAGTGATAAAGTCACAAAAATATTGATCCAAGACAAAACATGATATATTTGCACTTTGTTGTTTTGAGTTATTTGAAGGAGCAGAGAGATCAGGGGCTTCACACTGGATGAGCAGGAGCCCTCAGGAGGAGCAGGATAAGACTTTTAGTTTCCCTACCTGTTTTGCACATCAGCAGTATAGAAAAGAATCACTGCAATCTTCTCAGGGGTCCACAGAGTGACTAAATATGCACATATCACACCAAACCGGATAAAGGATGCCTCACTGCACCTGTCGCCGGCTGTTCTCCAAGGTTTTCTCCAGCTCCATCTTTGCAGCGGCCGACTCCTGCTGGTGAGTTTGTCTCAGCTGCTCAATGGCCGACGCGTGGATGTGGTTCAACTCAGACCGCAGAGAGGCTGATGGGAAAACACCACACACAGCAGATAAAATTACATTTATGAGGAGTATCTCACCTCAAATGTCACAAAGAGGAAGAGAAAGTGTCCATTACAGGCAAAGGAATTTTATAGAAATGAAATAAAGTCAACGTGAAAGAGAAGAGTTCCTTCCCTCAAAGTGTGGGAGGAAGGGGGAGTCGTGTGTGTGTGTGTGAGAGATGAAAGGAAGTGGGTGAGAGATAAAAGAAGGTAATCAAAGAACCTCGGGTGTGGGAAGAGAGAGATGGATGGAAGGAGCTCGGCAGTGTCAGGAGCATGACAGGTTAATGGAAGTCCATTTATTAGACACCGTTCTGCGTTTTGCGCCAAAAATAGGACTAAAGTGTTCCTGCACTTATTGTCAGTTTACCTTCAATTTCATTGTTTCTTTCACCAGATCAGTTTTACCGAAGTACGTGGGGTAAAGTAATAATTACCAGATATTAGTCCTATCCCAATGTGCCATGTCAGTAATCATTACTGCATGATGTCAGTAAAAACAAAATGCAAATGGTCCTGGAATATGACCTCAGGTAATACGAATCCTGTGTGACCACACTTGAAGTAAGTATGTGTGTAGATATTTCGTCTTGTCCTGTTCAAGAACAGCAAAAATCTTCACACATCCATTTCTTAGGTACATGTGTCGGGGAAAGACAATTCAGTCCATAGTAATTTCCCTGCACGCAGACCAACATCCAGAACAAATGATTTATTTCTACAACGTTTCTACTTTCTCAAGCAAATCTCAAGCAGGTCTATGACCGAAACATCACAGAAATAAACTGTTTGATCTAGAAATTGGTCGGCACGCTGGAAAAAGTTTTTTTAATCGTATCCTGTTTAAAAGTGGTTTTGTTTAGCGTTTTTCTTTTCGTAGATTTTCAAGCATGGAGGCTCTTGAACAATCAGTTTTGTACTGTGGCAAACCTTACAGAGGGTTGCAGGCATTTGTCCAAGGCACGGGACTTCTGATTGCTTTTGGTGAGTTTGGTTTGTGATATGCACAGGACGCACGTGAGGAGGTGGGTGGAGGAGGAGGAGGTGGGGGCGGTGGTGAATGGATTGACACCTCCCACTTGTGCTCGTTTCACTGACTGAATTGACCATCTATACTACCGATGTCCTGTGGTCAAGTGATGCTACCCCACGTACCGATGGTAAACTAATGAGGTCCGAATAGGGTTGTGACAGATAGTCAGTAGGAATGACTGCACTGTGTCCAAAAAGAAAAAAAGGCAGCTAAAAGTCAGCTGGTTCTTCAACCAACTCCTGTACGCTGTTGTATCTTCACCGCCATCTTTAGTGGTAGTGTATCAGCTGCTGTGACAAATGAGGTTGGGACTGATCCGAGCACTAAGCCTCCACAGTCAGATCTGTGTGAGACCAAACCGAGTTCAGTCCTGAGAGGATTTGTTCCAAATGTGTGTTCAAGGGTTGTGGCAGGGTGAACAGGCTAACACTTCACCCAGCATGGCTTTGCCCTCGTCCTCCAGCTCAAAGCGAAGCGTCTGCAGCTCCTGCTCCGACTGCTGCTTCAGTGTCTCGATGCTCTGACGGTGAGCCTCTCTGACAGACTGCAGCTCTGCGTGGTGATGATGGCGGAGACGCTCCTCGATATCCTGGATGAGGAGAGAACGGCAAGAACAAGGGTGGAGGGGGAGGCAGAGGACCAGAGGGAGAACAGAGAAGAGCAAAGAGAGAGTTGGGAAACAGGAGGAAGGAGGAACGACCAGAGGGAGAGAAGGCCAGGAGGATTCGGGGGAGAAAGAGAAGAGGAGGAAGGGGAGTTTAACGATAAGCGTACAAGATGAAGGGACAAGAAGAAACAGTACGGGTGGAGGAAAATGTAGAAATGGGAAAAATGGAGAGAGATAAGGACATAATTAAGTAACATTTTAAATCCTCTCCAGCAGCTGAATGAGAACGTGACGAACACTGCATCAGCTGGGAAAATGTTAGTTAATCCCAGAGATACTGTGTCAACTTTTGAACACATTCCTGCTCAAAACTCCTTAAGGTATATGTAGTAGAGTTATTATTTATAATATTGTTTGTTTTTAACATGTTTTAGTGAGTTTAAACATCTAAGTGCCTTTTTAGTTGTCCAAGTATGTTTTTATCACATTAAAGTATTACACCAGCTTTATTTGTCAATGGATGACATAATTAGCCCCATACATTATACAGTCTTTACTAAAAAGAACAAAGACCATAAACAAGGAATACATATTCATTTAATTAGTAAATCACATCCCTGAAATTGTCATCACATTTTTGAAAAAAAAGGGAAAACGAAAACATTTTTAAAAACTAAAATAAGTAATTATAATAAAAAAAAAAGAGTCTGTATACTCCTTTAAAGTGAAACTAAACCCCCGGCTGGGGATGATATAACTAACTGATGTAGAAGTGGGAGACCCCTCCACTCCTGAGCCTCTCACTAGTGAGGCCCATGTATGTGGAGACGTGGGGTGAAAATGGCAGTTGGTGCTGAACAGTAAATCACCAGAAAGCAGCAAATGCAATCGCTGTGTTTGGACTTACTGCATCACTTCACATTTAGTGCAAAGAGGGTTTGGTGTTTTATTTCCTCTTTAAGAACAGAGTACAGTCAGAGTTTGATCATCTACACTCAAACGGAGAAAGCACTAATTGGTTTTGTCTTTGGACCTCGGCCACTGGAAACGTTTTACAAGAGGCAGTTGTTTCCCATCATAGTGAGAAACAATTAGTGGGAAAACGTCATTCTATTCCAAGAGATGAACCTCGTTTTCTCCACATGCTAAAGCCCCTTTGGTCTGCTTCACCTGAGCAGCCCGTGTTCCTCTCATCACCTTGTTCATCTTTCCCAGTCATGAGCGTTACGCTGCTGGCAGTCGAGCGTTTACTGGCAGAGGGAAAGCTGTTGATTCTGTGAGAATCCACAGTTCGCGCGTGAGTGTAGTAGCAGGTTTTTAGAGGAAATATGGTGTTGTTGCTTGAGAAATACGCTGAGCAGTGATCTCACTGACCGTGAATCCTACAGGCATCTGTTGCATTGAGTGTCTGTTCAACTAATCACTCTCAGTAACAGTGAATCACCGAATTTCTGCCATCAGATCGTACAGAAAAACTGTAAAAGTACATTGCACATCTTTTATCTCAGCCTACTTTCCTTTTTATTTTCTGGCCTTTGTGTCTAAAAACACATTCACTGCAGCAGGTGCTTGCAAATGATAAGAGGTGAACTGATGAACGTAGCTGTGATCTGTCAGTGACTCGACATAGATACGTTATTATAAATGTCCCTTTATAAATCATCTTATTCTTTGGTCCGTCGAAAAAAATCCTGATGCCATTTAGCTAATTATAACTCAAACTCCTGGTGCATGGGAAATGATATTCATAGAACGCTGACAGCAACATCTGTGGCATTTTAATTTGCTAATATGTAATACCTTCGGGACAAGACTCAGAATTGAAGAGAGCGTTGAATATTCAGACAAACCTCCAGGTTGCCTGAGAGCAGCATTTCCAGTGTCAGACAGGTCGCCAGTGTTGTTCAATGTGCTTCAAATGTCCTGCAGGCTCAACACAAGTGCTAACGGTTCATGAATGACAGTGCTGATGCTGTATTTAGCTCTCTGAATATGAATAACTACAAGTAAATGATACTCCCCCCTGTCCTGCAGTCATGTCATGTATCTGACCTTCACAAGCACCTTTGCATTCTGTCTTCGTGTTTCTGCCTGCTTGCTCGGGCTTCCTGCTTTGTCCTTTCACTTTCTCCACATCCTGACTGACCAGCTTCCTGATTGAACCTTGGTGCAATTTCTAAATGTTTTTAAATTTGATATATATCTGAATTTGGTTGAACCTGCTCGGGCCATTCTTAGAGCGTGAGTCATTTATATATTATTTGTTTTTGATAGAACTGCTGTTAAAAAGTTGGACTTCCATAGTGTAGCTGGTCTTTCTTCTCATGTGTCAAGTTGTGTTTTGGACTGTGTCTGCATTCATACAGCAGTAATATGCAGATGAGTAAAAAACCCTTGGAGGAGCTTTTCTGGCTTCAGATGAGTTTTAGTTCTTAGCTCATCAGTGTTCTTAATCACTGAACAGGTACGGAAACAAGTACTGGGAGGATTTGTGAGCCATTACTCTTGTTATTTGTCAGTATTGATCACCAGTGCTTTTATGATGTGGGACAGTGAAACCATACCTTTTATTTCCTTTAATTAAAGGGAGCACATTAATTACTCCTAATCCCAGTGAATCCTATAATTACAAATTGACTGCAATGCTCCTCCGTCCTCCTCTTCTTCCTCCGTGTTGTGTTTCGCTGTGGCTTTCTTCTGCATTTCATTAGTGGACTGTCAATATTTGTTACTTGTGTGTGGTTGAATCTGTTGAACTGATTACAGGTGATAAACACAAATGAAATGTGACCTTCAGGTCCAGACTGGTGGTGTTTGGTGGTGAAGAGGCAAAGGGCAAAGCTGCAGCTGCATTCACACAAACTTAAATCTGCTTGATTCCTCAACCATGTTCACTGTATGTTATTTATTAAAGTACTGGAAAAATAAATTTGTTCATTTTGAAGAATCAAACTCAATTTAACATTTTAATGTCCTTCACTTTTAAAGGCGGCACAGTTCTCTCCATGAAACTATGCACGCAAAAGAGCATCAGCAGAGAAGAGCCTGAAAGAGGACGATAAGCAGAATCAATAGGCTGTCAGTGTGTGCGTGCACACTCACTGCTGCTATTTGAAGCATTTTGTCGTCGGTTGCTAAATAAGATTACGTGTATTCTTGTGTGTGTGTGTGTGTGTGTGTGTGTAGCTTGTATTTGTAACAACTTTAATACTCCCTGGATGTAGCTGTGAACTGTGAACAGATAACGCCAGATAATTTAAATGTACGTCCCATCTACCACATGCAATCGCTCTAATGCCTCCACTCTGGATAATTGAGTTTCCCTGTGCTGGAACATTAACACCCCACCACCGTAAAAGCCCCTTTAAAGCTTTAGGACATTCTTTCCCTGTTGATCAACCAAGATGAAGTTAAAAGAATTCTATGACTATATGGGCGGTGACGATACATCAAGGAAATCGACTGCGTGCGTCAGCATCTGAATGAACGGAGGAGGACAGATAAGAGGAAGGAGCGTGTTTGTTACAGCCGTCGGTCTGGTTTACAGGAAAACAATGAGGAGCGCGCAGATTTCATGAACGGCTATGACTCAGAGGTGATCGTCTTTCTTCTTGCTCTCATCCTCGCCCATGTGAGTTGCCAAAAAGATGTTATATAGAGCCGGTTTCCTGACCTCCATTCTGCCTGAAGCATTGATACAATTACAGCTCCCAAGACGAAAAACGGATTTGGAATTATGATGCACAGACGATCAAAATTGACCGTAACTGGGAAATTAAAGGATTAGAATTGAAGAACATTCCTTTGGCACGACGAGGAGGATGGGAGTTGTGTTTGTGCGTGCACAGAAAGCGAGCTGTCAGTACACCTTCTTGGGAAAGCGAGTGTGAGTAATGATGGTGATGACTCACTGCTTCACCTCCACTGGATTAAACTGTCACATAGTGCTTCCTCTGGGGACCTTCTCATGGAACAAAAAGAAACCGTTTGTATTGTAAGAGTGTATAAACTATCATCATGTATCATGTATCATGTATCGTCAAGCAGGGATCAAGAGAAAACTCCAGGGCTTCTGTACGTCCTGCTGCGAACTGGCACAACCTACCTTCAAGTCCCGCTGCCTGGCCAGCTCCAGATCCTGCATGGCACCGAGCTGGGCCTCCTGCAGACGCTGCTGACGTCTCTGATGCTCCGTCTGCAGTTCGTCCAGCTGCATCCTCAGGTGCTCCCTCTCCTGGCTGAACTGGTTCTGCAGCTGCTGCAGTGACGACTGTGACTGGGAGAGCTGCGTCTCCAGGCTCTGCTTCAACAGGGTGATCTGGAGCAGGAGGGACAGCAGCTTTTAATTCCTATTTAACCTGGTTTCTTGTGGCCAAGAATGGCAGCACATGTAGATTCAGGACATTTGTCACATGAAACATGGACATAAAAGATAAGGTACAAATAACTTTACACAATAAGGTCGAGATCACAGAAAACATTTCTAGTCATAAACCTTGGATACAAGTGGACTTATCATGGACTGAGATACATTAATCTGAGTGTGTGAATTACTTAATTACTTCTTAATGGGTAAAATGAAAAATACTATTATTATTAATAATAATAATAAATAAGATGAAAAATAAGATGGAATCACTTGTAAATCAAGACATAACAGTGGCCGAGCTGGCTCACATATGAAGCTGGATTACAGGGGGTACAGGTAACCCTGTCTGGTCATGTGACGTAGAGGAACGATTACGTTTAGGAAGTGACACCTTCATGGGGATTTTTTTTTTGTAGAAACCATTTTGTCGCTATGCCAGACAATGAGAAAGCCTCCATTATGCACTTCACACAAGTGGCAGTCAATAAACTCAAATTACATGGTGCAAGAACAGTGCGTGGGGGATGTGGGGAGGTGGGGGGTGGGAACGACAGAGCCGCAGTTCTCTTTGTGCGATCGAAATGATGGTGAAGCTATTTTCAGTTTAAAGAGAGGCACTGTGTCGCTTTAAACCAGAATGACTAAAAATACAGGTGACACTGGATGGATTCAAAATGATTAATTCATCAACAGTTGAATGTGAAAAAAAAGATTTCTTCACACACAAAGAAAGTCAGCGAGCCAAAAAGACCTCAAAAGCCGCGCTCCAAATTTGGTTCTATGACTAAGAGATGAGTCACACACGGTGTCACATGGTGGGATGGGTTTAGTAACAGATGTACACGTTTTTATTTTGACACTCCTATCACCATTATTCATATGACTGTGTCTGGGATGGTTGAATTTATTATTGTGCATGAACGAGATGTGCCACTATAAAGCGTATATGTCGTTGGGCATTAACAAGCTTCTATAACTGTCACAATTCTTTACTCAATACATTATGCTTATATTTTTATATTTATTCATATCTGCTCCAACAAATCAACCGATTACAAAACAAGTCCTTAAATGTGCCTCAGTACCATCATCCGTCAGCAGACTGGCTGCTGCTCCGTTGTCGAAATAAATATGTTTGGGCTGACAGTCGTCCATGAGGAAGACATAGTCCTCGCTAAATGGAAACTGACGGACCACCGGAGCGGGCCTGATGACGACCAGCAGCCGATGTGCAGCAGCGTGCACACAGATAATGAAAGCGGTTGATGTTGTTTGTCTGATGACCACAGGAGAGCGGATTGGAGCTTCATTACCGTTACCAGGTGGTCATTAGTGACAGCATCGGACAACGAACGTGTGAGGGAGTTTGAGACCGGCAGGGAGATCTGGCATGGAGGAGAGGCACTGGCTCTTATCACCTTCCTCATCCTCTCCACCCCTCCACATTGATTTGTTTTACTCCTGGTATAATTAAAGTTCTTTTAGCAGAAGCTGTAGATATTTCCAGTCCAGATATCTGCAGGCTGACTGAAGATAAGTAAGGTAAACTTGAGGTCTTTGAAATTCGGATAATCTAATTGCTGTTTTCACTTTTTTTATTTCCTGTGCTGCCTTCACAGATGTTGGTTGTCGAGAGAGAATCCAGCCGTGTCCTACCTGTTCCAGGAGGTCATCCACCTTCCTCTGCCAGCTCTCTCGGGCGTTGCTGAACTCCAGCTCCCTGCTTTGAGACAGCTGAGCTAATGCTAACTCCTTGTCTGCTTCATGCTCCTCTTTCAGTTCCTCACGTAGCTTCTTACACTCCTGCCTACAACAAACGACAACAAAAAAGAAAGAAAAGACCAACTGACAAACTTTTCTTCTGACATAAAAGGTGATTCAGAGCTCTCATTATTCTAATGGGGACAATAAATGCACTCAAGACTGTATCCACTGAGGATCTGCCAACAGATCTGTGTGTGTGTGTGTGTGTGTGTGTGTGTGTGTGTCTACTGCCAATGTAATAGCTGTGTGGGAGCTGAAACGCAGTTCTTAAATGAAGCACCCAGGCGAATGCGTCATTCTGAGAGGTGTCGGACAAAAGAGCTCACAGGATTGCTGTGCTGCATTACGATCTGAAGCACATTCAATCATCGAAGGTGTTGTTGAGAGTCCGATGATGCCTGTGAACTTCAAATGCCAAATAAAAAAGACAATATGAAGTTTCAGTAGCACCGTTGTGTCATAAAAACACCCTCCTCCATTGTTTCCATGTGTTTCACTGCAGATGAGATCACTGCCCTTGATGACAACCAACCGAGTGTGGTTCTCAACCATGAGTGTCTCCTGTCTACAGATCCACCTGTCTGTCTGCTCATTCTGTAATCCTGAGCGCTCTCCATCATTATACTGTCACAGATGGACTCCTGTTTCCACTGTGAAATTGGGATTACAGCCTCCTTAATTCACACAGCTCACTATCCCATCTACTCATCCCAGCCACCAAATGAATAGATGTCCTCTGGAGATTCCAGAGCTCAGGGCGGAAAGACAAATGAAGGTGAATGAAAGCAAATGGAGAGGAACGCCAGAAAGAGGAGGTTGTCATTTTTGTGTTCTTTCTCCAGTTGTGACTAAGATTTACTGAAGATTTGTCTGACTTGGCTATAGTTTGTCACAACAGAGGAAAAAAACTCATTTTCAGCCACTAATGTGGCCCCATGGTTTCTGTCTGCATGTAATAGTGTTTCCATTTAGGCTTGTCACTTCGGATTTAACCTGCACTCAAAACTGGTTGAACTACTGGAAGCTGTTGCCCTACTGCTTGGAACAGTAGGTGGACATCCACGTTTACATCATGGGATCAGTAGGTAGCTGTAGCTGTAGGTAGGAGGAGCCAGATGAGGATGTGCTGACAGATTGAGGTTGTGATGAGGCGCTGCTTCTTGGTGTTCTTTCGTTATTTCATTCACTTGACACCTCTTGGCCCTATAGTTGTTGGGGTTTTTTTTACAATTTGAAGGATAAGACACATTTCAAACACATTTGATCTGATCTTTTCTCTGTGTAGATCCCCTAAGAATATGGTGAAGGCTAAATTGAATTAAAGCAGCTACTTTGCATCGATAGAAACGGGGCAAAAGGCAAGAGAGGATGAGATTAGAAAAATACAAAAAATAGAGCTCTGCTAAGAGCAAGTACACATTATATCCTGATATATGGCTTTGAAAAGAGATGAGGCAGTAACTGATTAAACAGAAATGCAAGCTGAGAATCAGGAATATGAGATGGCAGCAAGAATCTTTTTCCATTCTGTCACAGGCGATGTGAGAACGCAGCGACATAAATTGAATCTCAATTCAAAGTGACAGTATGGAACAAGAACAGTCGAGTAATTAACCCTGTTTTTGTATTTGAATTTGAGTCGTCGTATACAGTGCTTCTTCAGGAAAGACGTCTTGCCCTTTATGTTTGGACATTACAGAAAGAGTTCTACGTGCATGTGGACATGCACACACAGACCCTGATTCACTGGAAGTATCCCACCCGCTGGCGAGGGAGGAGAGACGGAGAAACTCAGCATGCATGAATTTGCATGTAGTTTCACGGTATTTCTAAAAACGTTTATCCGACTAGCTGCATAAACATTGACAGCAGCACATTCCTACGCCCAGTGCTTCAGGTCACGGACATCTGGTACAAGCAGGACGTCACTTCCTAAATCGAAAACAGTGTATGGATGACACTTAATCATTAGACGCTGTGAGATGTTGTTATAAGTAGATTTGACTTGACAGACCACTTCTTCCAGCACCATGAACATCTAAACGACTGAATACTGGACAATTCTAGTGCCTATAACCACTCATACGCTGTTTAATGCCGCAATAAAACCTGTGAGTGTCGTTAGTGTGTGACTGGTTCAAGCAGCAGTCGACTTCTGGGGTCAAAAGGCTTTGAACAGAGATGTTGCAGCATAATCGAAGGATAATGTTCTCCTGCGCTCATCAATAATGTGAGCTGCAGTGTGTGTTTGTGAGAAAGAGAGGAAAACCGATTTCTCATCCGTCTTGATATCATGGTCTTTGTTTAGCCAAACAATGGAAAAAAGCATGCACACATGCACGCACGCACGCACACACACACACACCATCAGATTGTGCAGATGGATACTATACAGATATGACAGGTGCAGTTTGGTTTCCGTGTTGGATGAAGTTACAGACACACACCTGAGCGTTTCAGTCCATTTGAGCTCCAGCTCCAGAGCCATCTTATCCATCTTTAGTTTCTCCTCCTCTTTGATTGTGATGAGTTTGGCTTCATACTGACGTTTTTGGAATTCCAACTCGCCCTGAGCAGCAGACAAGAAAACAGTTGTGCTGACATTGATGACAAGCTCATTCTAAAACCTTTTTTCCGTGTGAACAGAAGTGACAGATTAGTAGATTGCTAGCATACATTGTTGGCAGAGTTGACAAATCAATGCTACCAACATCCTTTACAATCTAGATGTTGCTGTTCAACTATATTAAATGTGTATCATAGGTGGCTGCTGGACATGAGTGTGTTACCCCATGTAAACCTATGTGATCATGTGCTGCACCAATCTTGGAGGGATACACAGCACATCTTGGATGTGGTTTCTACCAAAGTTGCCTTGCATAGTGACCTGCAGCGCGGTCGACAGGTTGCTTGACTCTCTCTGCCTGGCCCTGGTAGCATCCAGCTCCTCTAGCAGCTTTTCCTGGGCGTCCTTCAGCATGGAGATTTGCCCCTCAGAAGCTCCCATGTCCTGCTCCCCCTTCTGCACCTCCTTCAGCAGCCGAGACACCTGAGAGGAAGAGAAATACACACACACACACACACACACACACACACACACACACACACACAGGTTTTAACTCTAATAACCTACTTAAAATGAATCAATTTTTTAACCCACTTGAGCAGATGTTATATAATACCACTACACTACCACTACAAACAATCTAGTCAGATATTTCTGTGCACATCAGGTTGTGAACCTACCTCCTTGTCGGCTGCAGCGAGTTTAGAGGTGAGCTCCTTCCTCAGGTCGTCCAGCTGCTGCCTGAGAATGGACTTCTGCTCCTCCAGTGACTGGCACTCCCTCTCAAACTGCTGCTCCAGCTCCTGCAAAAAAACAAAAACATCAGAGGCAAATATACATGAAGCACCTTAACCTATAAATTATACGAGCAGAAACACTGTCTTTTTTGATGCCGAATTTTCTCATTCAGGAAACTGCAAGAGCTCGTAGGCAGTTGTGGTTTCAGGTCGTTGAAAGTGTTCAATTGTTCAGTCCTAATCAGACAAGACATGTCATCAAAGTTTCCTACGACTACTTTTAGGACAAGAAGTCACGTCCCATTCATTTAATGAATCACACAAAGTCCTGCTAAAACACTGGAGGTGTGTGTGTGTGTGTGTGTGTGTGTATGTCAGGGACGCTGGCTGTGCTTTATGATGCAGATGATGCAGTCAAGAGCAATGAAATGCAAAAGCAGCTCCAAATAGTGAGTCGTTGTGGTAGTGCAGTAGTACTTGTCCACACGTATCAAATCCTTCAGCTACATGTAGTATTCCTCAGCAGCGCTGCAGATCTGACCCCGTGTCCCTCCCCTCTTTGTTTGGCATTACATCAACTCGATCCATCAGTACCAATTACTCAAAATACTTCAACCATTTCCGTGTCCTTGACAGGAAAGAGACAAAGCGCACTAGCTTTGTTACAATGATGAAGCCTACTATGCTTGTTGCCGAACAGAGGACGAGGTCAGTTACAGTCTGCTGTGATTGTGGCATTCCAAGGGCAATTAGAGATGTGGCTAATTGCAGTGATGTCCATTGAAATTTGCCGCTGTTATTCATTATAGAGGGAGGGAGCTGCATTTGGTGCATTAATTACTGTGACATGGTTCCATTAAAAGGATTGGCACTCCTCAGAAATAAATCTGAGCAGAAGAAATGCTTCATCGCCGACGTGTCGTTGTGGAGTTGACAGGTCACACAATGGGGAAAGTCTGGCTGAATAACAAAATAATTTCAAAACAGAGACAAGGAAAATATCACAGCATCAGTGAAAAAGCCGAAGCTGAAAAGAGGATGGATTCTACAAAAAAGATGATCCTAAATACACCCGAAAACCCTCAATGAACTACCTCAAGAAATGCATGCTCCTCCACATCCACATGAGCCCAATGGTGTTTTATGTCCAAGTGGCCAGTGGCCCTGTGGCGGACCCAGACTATGTGAGAGGGCTTATGTAGATCTCGTCTAGTACTTATTTGGGAATGATATGGTTTCCCGCTAGAAGCTGTGACTTGCTGCTGAGGAGAGGGTATTGGGGTCACCTTGTCTGCTGCCGGTGCAACGGTTTCCAGGTAAGTAGCAGAAAATGGATGGAGCTGATGTCAGACTGACCCTCAAATCACACAAAGCACTAGATTAAAAGAGAAAAAAATGTATATATACATCTAATAAATTTCATTTGAAAGGCCAGTGACTCCCATCAGTTCCGACAACACACAAAGTCTAATGGAGAGAAAAATCGAATATGACATATCAGGATTCCTGACCGAGGAAGAGCAGCCCTTCATCTACATTCTGAGCGCAGCCTTCTCGCAGACAATTCTCATAATATATGTAAGTAATGGAAGAAAAGAGGTGATGATGAAAAGATGATTGGATGTGATGAAAAAACAAGAAAAAGAGAAAACTATTTTTTAGTCACCTGTCATATTACAGAAATGAAATAAAACATGCTGGAGAAACAAATGTTTGTCCTTCATTGTGGATGATTCTTCACCGGCTCTGAGAACATGACATTTTGTTGTGTAGATCATCACACAGAAGAGGCAAAACAAGGCGTGCGCATCTGGGTATCCATATCCTCTGCAGCTGTCAGCTCTACTATAGAAAGGAATTAAAAATATATCCTCATTATGCAACTTTGATGCAAGGGAATACTTGATTACTTGCTTTCGTACGGCTGTGTGTGACTGGAATATAGGACTCTGTGGAGATTAGGCATCATCACGAGGCTGCTGGAACTGAACGTGTCAGCTGCAGTCAAATTAGTGGTAGCCTGTGGTTTGGAACAGGCAGACCTCAGGCTCATTAAATTGGTCCCTCAGCACTGTTTGTACTCCTGGTTGGCAATATCTTCCTTTCATATTCGATACAAAGATGTCATAATACTGGATTTTAAGTGTTTGAAACTATTTGGACACTGAGCTGCGCACAGATTGCAGTGCACACTATTCAATTTGTATCTTACCTGAACATACCAGAATATTCTACCAGTACATGGTGCGTTCCCACAGCAGCAGAGCTCCAGGAATATAGACCTCATGCATATGCACAAATACGTGTGCAAAATGATATATTGCTGCTGACATTTGAGAGCAGTTCTGCTGACATTTGGTGACACTTAAGTGCCAAGAAATGTTGCAATGCGCCAGCATTTCAATTTATTCAAGAAATTAAAATGTAAATTTCCATGAGCAAATGCACTCACTCCACAGGAGTTCACAGGATAACTAACGTTTTGTGACCACAAAGCTGAAATACTAGCAATATAATGAGATGCAATAATAATAATAATAAGCACAAGATTTAATAAGTAGCTTTAATAAGTAGCCGTGTAAGACGACAGCAATTTCTGATTACCTCAGTCCGAATACAGACAGAGGCAGTCATTACATAAAGGTGTAATCCAATGTAATTTTAACTTTTAATGTGTATGCACATTCACTAAGCGGATATACACATCGTCGGCATGTATCGTCCTAAAAGATGAACTCTGACAAAGGGCTGCTGGGATATAATGGGGTGTGTGTCTGTGTGCTGACACTTTTTGGTCCTACTAGCATGTAAACAACAATATGAATGGAAAATTCTTTAAGCAACGTGTAAACACATTCTAAAGTCTATATCCGGATTACCAAGTTAATATTGTCGACAAAAACAGACTCTGCTGAACACACATTCTCAGAGTGAGGGGGGGCTCTCTCTCGGCTAAACTAAAACTTCTTGCGATTCCCAAGAATGCTAAAATACATAACAAAGAATAGTGAACGAGCAAGTGGATGGATACTGTATGTATGAGGTTGAACCCTGTTAAGAGGGCAGCACTGCTAAGTAAGAAACCGTAAAATATTCATACTGGAAGGACACACACGTATACCCCCACACACATACACACACCATCAGATGTGTGTAGATGGATGAGGAAATGATAAAGATCTTTAATCATAACAACATAAGTTTTGTGTCTTCTTTGAAACCACATCTTTTGCAGATTCCATTTAGATCCACACACACACACACACACACACACACACACACACACACACATCTATCTGTTGGGTCCTGCATCATTTTAAATGTCACTTGACTCCTTTCCAAACCTACATTTTCATTTGGTTTTATAGATTTTAAGGCTTAATGTGATTGGCAGATGTATGGATAGATTCCTTCCAGTTGCCATTTGTTTGACAAATCTCCTAAAATTAGCACCAAGAGATGACAGAGATCCGTGTTTGCTTTTCAGTTCTTTGCAAGACTTTATGCACTAATTAAACACAATAGATAAATAAGTTGTACAAAATGAAGGATGCAATAAAAACATCACAGTGCAGCTGCTACATTAGCATGTAGCCACAAATCTTGTTTCCTGACATTGAATCAGTGTTGAAAAAGATGAATATTATGTTCCCTTAGTTAATGTATATGTGAACTACAGGTTTTCTTGAATTTAGCACACTTACGAAATAACTCAGGTTGTAACAATTACCAGGTAACATTAGCATTATCAGTGACACAGACACAGTTACAAAACCAAGACCACGGCACACCCAACTGACGATTTTAGACTTCACAAGGTTTTTCAGAAAGAACGGCTGACAGTCTACCTTTAGTCTGCTAATGTGTTTTCGCAGCACTCACTTTCCTGCCATTCAGGTTAACCCTTGATGTAGCATACTTTGGAGTCGTTGAAAAAGGGATGTGAATTTTGTGTGAGTGAATTTTGTTCAGACAGATAAGTTTAAGGAGATGTTTCTTTACCTTGACATGTTTCAACTGCCAACTGTAGTCTTCCTCAGAAGCGTCATCTGACATTGTGTCGTGACATGTCTTTATCAATAGGTATTTCTCTGAGGGTATGACCGGCTTGGCGAACTAACGGATCTGACTGGTCACGCGCCACCCCACCTCCACCTGTTGGTTTCTGGAGGAAACATGAACCGGGACGAGGGGGCTTTCATGCTCTCCCACACCTGGGATTCTCTCCTCCAGAAACCACTGGGTGTAACCGTAATTACCTGACTCAGAAAACGTCAACAGTTACTGAAAGCTGAGAAGCTGCACTCTGTTCCCCACCTACTGTGAAGAAGGAGCTAGGAGAAGGAGAAAACGGCCATTGGTTCCTGAAAGCTGAGAGCAGCCATGTTGCTGGCTGTCATTACCATAATCCCATTTGCTATGTTGCTGGAAGCCGGCGAGTCATTAAAGACAGCAACTTGGCTGTGAAGTGCAACTTCTCTACTTTCAGGAACTGATAAACATTTTCTCCTTTTCCTAACTCCTTCTTCACAGCAGGTGAAGGAAATGACAAGGTGACACTTCTCAGCTTTTAGGAACCCCAGCGATTACGTTGGTGCTAAAGGGTTAAACCATAGTGATTACCATTGGATGACACTGTGTACACGCTCTCTTTAGCAATGACTGTTGGAATTCTTGTTGGAAAATCAAATAGTGAAGTGGGAAAGCCCTTACACTGCACTAGTCCTACTTTTCTGTAGAGCACAACGATCCTTTCATTGAAACAAAGGAAACTAATTTCCCACGGGTGCCATCATTGTGGCTGGAGAGGAGTTCTGAGTTTGATGATTCAGGATCAATCTAGACAGACAGCTGCTCATGTTCTGCCAGCGCTGAGCTGTAAACACTGATTACACCAGATGCAGAAATCTGAGGATGAATGTGTAAAGTCACAGTCTGATGCGTCCCTCCCTCTCTCATATCTTATTTCCATCCTGGTTTGTTTTCATCAAAGCAGGAACATTTCCTCTTTACTGCAAATGGGGCAGTCGTTTCAGAAAAGGTAGTGTTCCTCATCTGAGCCTCCGCAACATAAGAGGTGCAGCCCTGATTGATATGATGTAGAAATTTCAATAATGAAATCATCCATAAAAAGACGTGGACTCACAGCCAGCAGCCGGTTCTTGTCCTTCTCTGCATTGCTGAGCGCGTTCTCCAAGGTCAGCCTGTGTTTCTTGCCCACTTCCTCCAGAGCCCGGGCCTGGTTCTCCTTCATCAGGTTGTTTTCCTCTTCGTGTCGGAGTCGCACACTGGCCATTTCTTTCTCATGAGATGCCTTCTCGTCACGCAAGGTCTGACGAAAAAACAAAACAGATCAACATTCTCATGATCCTCATCGACGGGCGTTGGTGTGACAGATGAGACGCATGAAGCTTGAGCTGGCATTCACTCCATTGGTTGGATGTTACCTGCCAACGCTCAATAATCTCCAGCTAAGGAGATTGGCTGAAAACACTTATCATCTTTTTGTCGCTGCAGAATGAAACTGTGATTTTATTGGTTATTGATTACAGGATGTGGAAATCTCTGCTGGCTGATTAGAGATGGAAACGTGCAAGCTGGAGTGACAATTTAATTTAATTTGGTTTAAAAAAAATGCTGTTAATATGAATGCGAACTGTGTGTGTGTGTGTGTGTGTGGGGGGGGGGGGGGGGTTTT
>CAAKHB010007532.1:573748-608459 GCA_901007665.1 Aeoliscus strigatus | reverse complement strand
CTTTAGCAGTGTGACAACCGTGAAATGACTCCAACACGAGGTTCACTCGGGAAAAAGTTTGACAAGGTCTGTACTTGTAAGCTTGAGTGGTAAACATGACTGCAAACAGTTCACACACAGGGCAGAGACCGAGTCCGTAATGTTCACACATGGGAGTGTCTGCCGGAGAGTTCCAACAGGAAGGCAAAGACACACAGTCGACAAGAGGCAACAGGAAAAACAAAGATGACCCAAAAGTCTCACTTACAAGCACAATATGGCAATTACATAGAGGAAAGTAGGCAACCCAGCAGGAAGTAACAAAGACAACACGCCTGCACCATCTCAGTCACGCCTCTGGACAGTTATTTCATGCTCGCCTCACCAGTCATGAATTGGAGGTGAGAGCGCACATGGAGCAGGACAAACGCACAGACCAGAAGTTCTATCGCAGCTCAAGCCATGACGCCGGCACCATCTCACCACACACATTTGTCAATGGCGAAGAGGACCGACTGGAGGATACTACAATGGGAGCTAACTTTGGAAATCCATTTACAGCAGCCTACAGTTGAGTGCAGCTGTAACAGGAAAGGAGACAAGGAGACATTGAGATTCACAGCAGCCTCTCACGGTGGGAGATCTCTCCAGGCTCCCAGAGGAGCACACTGCACAAATGTCAGAGATAACAGGATGGGAAAACACACATGAAGGAGCTACACTTGACATTTACCGTCAGCTGTGGCCGGTCAGCAGACTACACTGGTCCTTAAGTCTTCTGACCTTTAAACTTTTCTGCTTTTTCACGGTTTGTAAATGCAGTTACCGACAGGTTTGATCCATTAAAGAGCTGGCGACGGTGGATTGGTTTTCTCCTCAAACTACTGTTCAATCAATGTCAAACACTTATGGAAAGAAAGGTAAAAAGCTCAAGAGCTGTTGTCTTTAGTCACATGGGAAAGAATGTTTAAATTTGAAATGACTTTTCTCTACTCGGTTAAATCGCAGAATGCAATTATTATGCACTGGAAATGGCTGCTGGAGTTTTCTTCTTGTTCAAACTGACTTTTTGCTGTCAAGGACTCCAAAATATGAGCATAGAATATTAATTGCAGAGGGGAAAAAAGGTTAGTCAGAGGTAGAGGTAAGTCAGAAAAGTCTGTTGAGGACTTGTGAAGTTGTGAGGAACAATCTGAATATAAAACACACACACACACACCTTCTCCAGTGACACTAGCTGCTGTTTCTGCCTTTCGTCCAGAGCGGTGCTCTGGCTCTGAAGCGCCTCCCTCTCTTCCTCCAGCCTCAGCACCTTGTCCTTCAGCCGGTTGCGCTCGTTGTCCAGGTCCCTGATGGCTGCTTCTTGTGTCATCTGGGTGGCCTGCAGGCTGCTTATTTGACCTATGACAGGACAGCAGCGCCAGGCGAGAGGCAAATACAAGCGGTAATGTCATCCTCATGTCATATGGTTCTGTCACATTTATTGTCCCATTCTTGGCGTCAGTACATTTTCACATTTAACTGTGGATTGAAATTGCTGAATTGTCCCTTTTGTCCACCTAAAACAGCCTGTGTCTTAATGTTTGCCAAGCTACTTTGTGAGAGGAAATATTTTGGTTCAGTAGCAAGTAACCCCCACCAAGGTTTTCAGCACACATGCTGTACTACCAGGTGCCAGGAGCTTGGATGTTTTCCAGGACAGAGATATTTCAGGAGTGTTCCTTTCTACACAAACAGACTGAATACCATTAGCTTGTCCCACCACTCAAATGTTGCAGCCTCTCACAGGCTATATTTCATGTGTGTTTGCACGTCTTACTGGCTTTGAGCAGGATTTCAGTGGCTTGCTGCTGAACTCGATCCCTGGCTGCCTCCAATTCGCATTCAGCTTCCTTTTGGCGGATCTCCACGATCTCAGAGTTCTGAGTCACCTCGTCCAGCTGTGTGGTTAAGTCCTGGAAGGGAGGTGAGATCAACAGAGAACATGAGAGGATGCAAGAAAACACATCTGACATTTGGGATGTGACACGGCATAAGAGCCAGTTAAAAAAAAAAAAAAAAGAACAAAAGACAAAATATTCCAGTTTCATTAAATCATATAAATGACTATATGTGTGGAACATCAATATATACACACACACACACACACACACACACATACACACACACACACGAGATAATTTCAATCTTTCAATCCCATCAAACGGCCTCAGATTTAATTACTGCACCGGTGAAGAGATTGCAACCTCCGCATGATAACAACTGAGGAGTAACACACAAATTAAAGTTGATGCGTGTGTAAGTGTGTGTTCTCCTGAACCCACAGTAGACACTTTTAGACCAACAGACTTAGACAACATATCCATGAACAGTGTGTGTATGTGGGCATCCTTCTCATACAATGATGAGGAAAGTAAAGACAGGGTGCGGTGATGTAATAGGTGACGGTGCTTGGAGGTTCCTGAGGTCCTGGTGAGGAAACACTTCCTGTCAAAGGATGACCCCACAAGTACACTGTACACCTATGGATGTAATTACCTCTTTCATTAATCCCTCATCATAGTTGAACCCTTCAAATTATCACAATTTAAAAGTATCTATCTTAATAAGTTGAGATGATTTATAGTGGTATAGGAGAGTTCAGACAGGGGATAATTTGTCATCTCTGGCATCCATACTGCTGTGCAAGCTTGAGTACAATCAGCCATGAATTAAACTGGATTCAGACATTCTTTGTTTGATATTTTCTTGAGATGTGCCCGCCACCACATGACAAGTTCGAGGAGGATGCCGGTGAGGCAAGAATCTGTGGCATCCTCACACATTCCACACATGTCGTAGACTTCTCTTTAAAACCTCTGGAGTACAGCGCCCCTAATCAAGTATTCTGGGATTAACAAGCATTTGGATTTGATTCGATGGTTGGATTTAACATACGTTTTAGTGACATGGAGGATAAGCACAATTCTGCTTTCTAACAGTTCAGTCACCACAAGACAATGTCTCGCATGGTGCCGATACAAGCAAAGACCAAATCATCTGCTGTATGCTTATTACATTAAAACCTATTATCTCTCAACAATGAACGATGGAGTTGTAGGATTAAGAAATATGTGAGACTGTTGTTAAGAGATTATTACGATATTACCTCACAACATATCTACAATTTATTGCGTGGAGGTCTAACAGCTGAGGATCAGATCGTTTCTAGCCTCTGGTGTCTTCATCGTATATCAAAAGGGAGAATCAAGTGAAGTTGTTTTTTCTGCTCTGCACTCTCTTTATCTGGGTTACAATTAATTGCTGTGATAGCTAATGATTTTTTTCTACTCCAAGCACACCAACCACTGCTGACCTTGATTATATTTTCCCACAGAGAGAGGGGACCTCTTCCTGTCTTAGATAATTTCTCACAAACATTAAGAGCAGATCACGAAAACAAAACAGACCTACTTACACTATCCCCATCTGAGCACATGTCAAATTTATTTTTAAATAGGGATATAATTGCGTGTGTGTGTCTGTGTAAGTGTCTACTCCAAAGACCTGACAAAAGTCAAAAGTAAAATAAAATAATAAATAATTAAATTTTCAGGAAATGCTGATGGGACCAAGATGATTATTGTTTTACTATTGAAAGAAAATGAAGAACAAATAAAAATATGAAGAAAAAGAGAAGAAATAGAGCTCAGAGTCCATGATTTGAGTAACAAGGTTGGTAATGAGTGAGAGTGAATGACTTTTTGACTATTAGTGACAAAGGCATGTTTTGATGAAAAATGAATTTATTAGAGTAGGTCCAATGAATGGAGGATGAGAATATTGGGTCTTTTATTGTCTTTACATCCTGATGCCGCCACGCTCACCTTGATGGTGGTCTCTGTGGCGTTCAGTGAAGACTGTAGCTTCAGGGACTTCTCCCGGTTTTCTCGAGCTTCGTCTGTTACCTTCGCCAACTCAGACCTCAGTTTACCAAGAGTTTTCTGCAGCGCCGCCTCCTGGGACTGGAACTCCCGCCGCAGCTCGGCCTCAGTGCGTTTCCATGCCAGCAGGTTGTCAGCCGTGAGCTGCTGTGTTCTCTTCATGGCCTCCAGCTCGCGTTCATAGAAGGCCTGTGCCTGCACAGACAGGACGGTTTGATCCTCAGGCAAGGACACCGAACGCTGGGAATTCACTGCTCTGGCTTTCCCATCATGGTACAATTTAATTGTCAGCATAGGTGAATGCTGAAGTATCACTGCTCATGAGGAGTGATGCAGGCGAGCATCACAACAACAAATATGTCTCTTCACTCTGACTCATCAAGGGAATTATTGGTAACTAATTCATTCATTCATTCATCTTCTGCTGCTGCTTGCTTCATTTACGGGTCTCAGTTGTGCTGGAGCTGATCCCAGCTGTCAACGGGTGAACGTCAGGGTACACCCTGGACGAGTCACCAGCTCATCACAGGGACACATGAAGGACAGACAACCATTCACACTCACATTCACAGCTATGGGCAACTGTGACCAATTAACGTTAACATGCTTTTTGAGGTAGGAGGAAGCCGGAGTACCTGGAGAGAAGCCATACAGACATGGGGAGCATGCAAACTCCACATAGAAAAAGACATAACCACTGTATCACCTTGTTGCCCTTGATAGCTAAATGCATTTATTCGCATTTATTAATTTTAATATACAGTGAATTTTCTTTCTTCTGCATTGTTATAAGCTGATGTTGTGGAATGTTTTCGCTGTAAAAGTGGGAGATAAGATGGAAAAGCCTTGTCTATAATAATAATAGTTTTCTATGACTGCTTCCAGCCTGAACTCATATGACTGGCTGTGTCCTGCTGCTCCAGTACCTTGCTGAGTTTGGCCTCATACTCTTCAACGAGTCTCTTTTTGTCCTGTTTGAGCTCCGTCACCCGCTCCGTCAGAGAATCCACCTGTGATATGTGAGAGATCAGATCGAATCAAACATTCAAATAAGTTTCTTTTTACAACTCCAGAGAAGTTTGATTGTCTCGGCTCTAGAATTGATGTGGTTGCGTTATTCGCTCTGTGCTGTCAGACTTTCCTTTCGTCTACCTCGTATTGACTTTAGTACTCGCGGCCCCATTTTGGCAGGAGATGTGCGTTACCTCCACTTTGTGGAGCTGTCCCAGTTTCTCCTGGTCTTTACTATAGTTGGCGTTCTGGCTCTGATGGCTGCGAAGGAGGTCCTGGATCTCCTGTCTGTGCTGGGCCTTAAGCTCCTCCAGAGCAGCCTTCTTTTCCTGCTCGAACTGGGCTTGGGCCTTGCCGAAGGTTCTCAGCTTGTCTTCGAAGGACTGTCTCATCTCCTCCACCTCCCTCGACATGGAAACCACACGCTGCGTGTGCTGCCAACACACAGGAATGGCAACTCAGCGAACAGGGCAATTGATTTATGGCTTTGTGGGCTTCTTACAGAGCATGGCAAACAGTTTTTAAACAACTCCAAGCCAGCTGGTGATGATCTGGCTCGAGGGGATTTTGACCTTCTGGCAGCAAACCTGCCTCCTCTAACTTAGAGCAGAGAACCAGCGTATTACATCATGCAAACACAGTCAGCATACAGATACTTCATACAGCAGGAGAGATCAGGGCTAAAAAACACCATTTGATATCTTTCACTTCATCCAGCTGCACAGTCGCAAATCAGCATTGATTAAAAAAAAAAAAAAAACAGCAGGCAATTACACAATAGTGTCTGGAAGGGACGATGTGCAATTTGTATCTGAACAGAAGAAGAAGGCAGCAAAGAAAGTAGGAAGCGATTCTCTGATTATGACACCAGATGCCTGGACAAAAGAAATGCAAAAAGAATAGAAACGTATTTTTTGAATATTCTGTACCAGGAAGTCAAAGGCTAAGCAGAGTCAGAGTGGATGATCAAGCAGTAGGGTGGCTATGAAGTATGAAATGGTGCTGAGTAGATTCTCTCCTTAAACAGGTACATATCAGAATCTTTGTGGAAGTGTATTTTCAGAACAATCAGACCATTTGGACGTGTCCAATAAATGAACAGAACCAACAGGCAACAGACGAGAGGCGTCACTGGGGGGCCTTGGGAAGAGAGTATCTACCTGAGCCTCGGTGCAGAGCTGCAGGTCCTCCACCCTCTGACGGTAGCTCTCAAACTCCGCCAGTGCCTGCTTCTTCATCCTCTCGTGGAGCTCCATGGACTCCTCCAGAGACTGGATCCGCCTCTTCAGGTCCATCTCATCGCTAATCTTAGTTTTGTACTGAAACAAACATGCAGGGAGGAGTCAGCTAAGTCCTCAAGGTGTGTCGGTGCGCACAGTAAGATCTGCACCCAAACACACATGGAATCACACACTGAAATGCAGTAATACTTGAAGGAAAAGACCTTCAAGTATTGGACCTAGAGTCTCTTAACTCCCACTCACGAGTCGCAGCTGAACGAGGCGCACTTCATTCAGGAGGTGGCAGTGAGCTTTGGGACAAATGTACCTCTCGTTTGTAATGTAGGACAGTAGCATACTCAATGCATATTCACTCACACCACATATACAGTATGGTACTCGTAGTGGTCATTATCTATACCTGATGGGGTCTTGAGGGAGTAAATAAAATAAAGAGCAGCTCACAACGAGAGTGCTCGGACACATTATTCTCTCTCTCCTGCTTTATTCTGGTCATTCCTCCACGTACGTATTCATGTACTTCCTGTTGCCATCAGGCCCCGATGATTTATAGACTTGAATTATTCATAATCAACTGATTAAGCATAGATGAGTTCATTTTAAATGGGGCATCAGCCACATTCTGATACACTGGATCATTGTAGTTTATGGATACCTGCAGTATTTTTTCTCTGGTTTCAGAGAGGATCTGCTGCACTTCCTCTTCATGGGCCTCCTTCAGAGTGGCGATGGCGGCCTCGTGTTCGTCGTTTTTCGTGTTCAGTGCATAGATAACCTGCAACACACAGATCACAGGCTTTAACACTGATAAGGAGAAGTTATGGGATGCGTGCTGTACCAGGAGGAGCTCTGCTGTGACTGCTGCATGGGATTAAACATCATGAGGGGATGAAACTTGAGGGGCAAATAACTAAACTGTTGGATGAAACTCACCGATCACCAACTAGCTTCTCTGCATGTCATCATAATAACATTCTATTCATTTGGAGTTACTAAAGCATTTTTTAATAAAACATTTAAAGAAGTGTTCATCAGATGTGAAGTATAAATAAAATTACTCTAATTGGGAGGTTGGGTATCAAGTGAATTTTCGCTGAATAATACAGATCAGAGGTTGGTAGGGCAAGGAAAAGGTTAAGCAAGCCTGGTTGTCATGGTTACAACAGTAAGAACATGGTTCAAGTTAGGGCCAGGGAAGAACTGATTGTTCTTGATGAGCAGTGTGGCAGGCTCAGATATCTACTGGTTGACTCCTGAACGAATCTTGGCTCCGGTATTTCCGTTCACCTCCCACAGTCCCCACATAGATGTTCCCGCCACAAATGCAGTGATTTGCTAATTTGCACTTGATGTTCAGATGCAAACATGCAGTTCCATTGTCAGAAAACATATTTTTTTCTAGAGAGACGGCGCTGAATGGTTTATGAAATTCTGCTAATCAGCTTCCAGATGAACTGTAATAAAGCCATACACCTGCCTACAATATTACAGTGTAGTGTTTACGCGCCTACTGAATTGCAAATGAGCGGCGATGGCGAGTGTATGAGCTGTGGATATTCTGTCATCGCATCTCTGGTTTCACCTCAGAGGCATCAGTGATGTCCTGCAACGATAAATTAGACATCAGTGCTTTTAGTCGGGGATAAAAATAACATCAACTGTTGTGCACGAGAGTGACCTTTAAATCTGACCCAAAAATACACGCAGCCAGTTGGATGACCGTAATCTGACAGTGCAGTCATCCCCCGCCTAGAAGCACAGGGAGAAATGTGGCTTTCACATTTCCACATGAAAAACCCAAAGACGCCGGTCCCCATGCCTCGCTCTGCCGTGAGAAACAAAGCTATGTGTTGCTGATTTGAACAAGCGAGTCAATAATTCAGCACAGTGAACTCCATGGTGCAACTAAAGTCTTTGTTTACGATCGACCAAAGTCCGTCAACAGAATTATAAAGGGAGAGACGAGGAGGAGAGACAAAGGACGGCAGGAGCTGTCTAAGAAACAATGACAAGCCTTTTCTCATCTCTGGGCACGCACACACGCACACGCACACACGCACACGCACACACACGCACGCGCACACACACACGCACACACATTCACACTATTGGTTTTGTACTTGTGCTGTAGTAGTAGTTAATGTGTATTACACTACCTTGACTACATCTTGTGTTGTAATGAAAATAATTTACCTTGCTACCACAGGATATTCATGGAGAACAAACATGACATCTCTTCCAGGACAAGATGAGTACCACAGTCTACATGGTTCATGGGACTTTCTGAACTTGAGGTGATGCGTTCAGGCAGCACTTACGCACGCTGCTTTTTGCGGAGGAAGTCCTGCCTCATGGCAAAATTAGGATTCTGTGTTGAGGTGCTGTGCACATCTCAACACAGACATTTCCGAGAGTCTGTAACCATGGAAACTGTTTACAGTCTTTAGTAGTGTCTTCCTTCCTACATCACTTATTGTCAACCCAGTGGGACAGAAAAACACTAAATGATCTCTTATGTTTTGGTGTGTGTGTGTGTGTGGGGGGGGGGGGGGTCTATGCATCTGCAGCTACTTTCTTGAATTAAATTGATGTTTGTCGTATCAAATGACACTTAATGGTGAAAAATGTCATCAGAGTTTCCTAAACAGCATATTTGCGTCAAATATAATCTGTTTGATTCCAAGGGGGATTCTACCTTGTAGTGTTGAAGCAAAAGTAAAAAAACACTTCCTCAGCTTCCATCAAAATCTAATCAGACCACATACCTTATGCAAATTTCAATTTTGATTAATGAGACATATTACCTTGTAATTACCCCTACATTAGCCCTGTTGCAGTAAATTCAGAAGCTGTGATGTGTTCACAAACACTGCCAGTGCTGCAGCCTCGTAAAGAGAAACATCCCGTCATTCTTAACCCTCCGAGCTCCAATGTGTCAACACACATCTGACTTCAGCTAGGACCAGAGCCCCTTTACATTGTTGGGACGCCTGAGAGGACCAACAGACAAACATCACAGACATGAGTAGTGTGTATTTAGTGTGTTTATTTATTATATTTGAAAGTGGATGTAGAAGATGGAGAACGGAGTGTGATTCTGCTTCCAGCCCTGACGTTTCTGTCATCTCCTTCAGTCAGTCTGTCCTTGATCTTGGAAGAGCTGGCATTACTCACAGTGACATAAGGCGAATCAATAAGGCACCAGCCAAATGCCACAATTTCATCTGTCAGCTGAGAGAAAGTCACAGCTGAGATAGTGACCAGCAGGCATGGTGCAGCTGAGCCCCTGCTGGCTCCTCGACGGAAGATGCCGCCGCTGTCAAACGCTGTACAAACCAGAAACCTTACAAACTGGACAGACATTCTGGAACGTGAGGCAACTGGCAAACCTGCAACCACAATCCCTTTCACAGCCAGCGGGGGAGACTCTACTGATATCAGTATCTGTGTGAAGACCAGGCGACTTCTGACCTGATGTATTAGCTTTGTAAACTTTTCCAGCTTTGTGTCTCAATCACTGCGTCAACTTTAACTTGAGGTTCTATCATAAATTACGATCCCCTGTAGAATCACTACTACAGACTCAGATCACTCAAACTGATTTTAATCAAGAGTTTATGAATCTTATTTCACTTAGACCTTTCAGTGAACCTTGAACGCAGAAAGCAAGTATCCACCTTTTGTAAGTTTTGTTGTTTTTTGTCACATTGTCGTTTTCCTCGTCCATTCTTTGAATGAAGAAGCAGATGGTCAACAGTCAGTGCTACTGTCTGCACTTTTCAGTGGTTTTTCACCATCACCATGAGACTAAATGTAACATCCCGCTTTTTTCTCCGTGTATAGCCAAAAACCAGCAGTCCTTCAACTGGCATGATGAGAGAAAAATCAACTGCAAACTAACTGCAAATATGACAAACGAAGGAAATGACACTAATTGACTGAAACAGAAACTTTGCACTCACAGTTGAAAGTAAGAGTGATAGCAGGTATTTCCTGGACTCATTTGTGGCTTTACAAAGGGCGGGAGGAGACAAACAGACTCTCCTCACACTGAACAAAGAGCTAATGATTATTTAGAAAAACGGGCCGCTTTTATTTCTTTCTCACAGGCCTAATAACACTCACACACGCGCACACACGCGCGCACACACGCGCGCACACACAAATCCTCTCAGCATGAGTCTGATAATCTGATGAGATTCTGATGATAATGATGATGTGAATAACAACCATTTCACAACCTTCACACAAGCGACTAGTCGCTTCCCGTCCTGTGGCAGTGGGGCGTTTTCTTACAGAGTCATTAGGGAGAATCACAGAGACTGTACTCAGGAATAAAAGAAGAGCTCTTAACGACGATGTACTGCACTGTGCTAAGAAGATTACTGCCATTTTATGAATGTCCACTCCATATATTTCATACTGAATCCAGATAATATATAAAAATCACAGTTGAAGCGGAGTGTTCCAGCAGTTATGAAATAAAGGCATGAAATAAACAGCTCCCGCTTCTTCTCCAAAATCCACATTTTCACAGAGAAGCCTTTTGAGCCTTTAATTAGAGTCATATCTGCACACCAGCTGGTTGGATCTTAACCCTAAAGACCTCCACTTAAAAGACTGCAAACACGGTGCATTTGTCCTCGACCAAAAAAACCTTCATGACCCTTCCTGGTCCAGAAAATGTTTGTGTTAAACTTACTAGACACATCTCATCTGCATCATCAAATTTGTTTAAACATTTGTTTAAAAAGCTGAACTATTCTCTCGTTAAAAAAAAAAAAAATCGATATCATGGTTATATCTGGTCATATAATTACACCATGGTAGACTTCTGGTCTTACGTAAAGGACCCTATGCTTACATTATGTCTTATCTATGTCAATTTGACACATGAATATATTAGATGGTATTTTTTCTTATCAATAGCACAAAGAGGTTCTCGGATGTTTTTGAATCCCTCTCGGCTGAACGTGTGATGAGTGGAGAGGGCAAGAAGCCTCCTTAGCTGCAGCGAGGTGGGTAATCATTGTCATTATCGTCTAATGCTCATTATCGTTTAATTATTGCCTAATTGGTAATTTAATTTCAAATTTTAAGTAGTTTTAACTGTAGTTAAAAGACGGATTCTTTTGTGCTTTCAATGTCTTCAGCCTTGATCTGTTGCTTGTGTGTTGCTAAGATACCACAGAGTTAAGCTTCAGCTGAGGAGAGCTGAAAGAAGACGGGACGAAAACCACCAAACCCAACCAACGTGTGTTTAGAACTCTCAGTCCACCAGATCTGAGCCATTGTAGGCTGGAATCCACCGCTGTATTCAGAGCCTACGTTCAGTTCATTGTCCATGATGACACAACCTGTTTTCAGAACCCGAAGGAGACAGCTGATGCTCCCTCCTCATGTTCTTTCACTTTTTCTCATCAGCAGATAAGTTTTGAAAAACAACACTGTACACTCCCAGTGACCCCTTCACTGTTTCCAGCACAGATTGAACATTTGCATTTTAAACCCAGCAGTTTCATCGGCTTCCTTTGAGAGTGCACTCCACCTCTGCAGTATGCTGCATCACAACCTTCCAACCAGTGCACCGAAGCTTCACATCTAAATTAAGAAATGGTGTGGAGATGGTGTCATCGAATGTAATCATCATCAAAATACGACAAAATGTTTCAATTCATTTAATGAAGCAAAGTGAGAGAGGTTGGGATAGGAGGTCTAATTACTTTAATTATCATGGATGCTGTGATCAGTTAAAGTGCACGCTGCACCTTAATCCGCCTGCTAATTACGGGTTGCCTAGTGTTGGTGAAGCATGGTGGTGCTGATGAGACGGGCTGAACACGGCAAGGACTGACTTTGATAAACACTCACGGACTCTTTTAGCATCGTTTCGATCATGTTGTGACTGTCTTGTCAGAAAAGAAGAGAAAATTTAGCACAATGACACGTTTTAAAACAACGGTTCATGTTGAAGTGGCTGTGGAACATATCCTAAATAGTTGACATGAACATTGCAACGGAACAGACAAATAGCTGCAAATTCAGAATACACATCTCAAAGCTTTGATGAATAAAGAATGGAACGCAAGCATCTAAACTTTTAGTTTTGCCAGGGAAGCAGTTTTTGGTTCACCATCTGTTGGCAGGACAGATAAAGTTTTGCACTGACAGGACACGTGTATAAGTATACTGCTTCTACAGTTTGTTTGTGTTTGTTTTTACCACATTATGCAATCTAATTGGAAAAAGGGTACCATCTGGAGCCGCGTTGTAAGTTCTGAGTGCATTTTATTGTTCTTTTGCTCCTTGAACACACACACACACACAAACAGAAACTCACAGTTGGATGGATACGTTCCATCATAGTCGTTATACATTTTGCAGCAAGGAAAAATGTAAGAATCAAGCGTGCAGATGCAGTCATGTGTCATGTGAAGATCATGTTCACCCACCTGCGACACACACACACACTCACTTATAAAGACACACAAGCAGGCTTTTGAATGTAATATGTAATATTAATACATATTACAGCTCTTGCAGATAGAATTTACTGTGCACTGCCTCTTATATATTCTGGGCAAATCCAGGTCTGAGTCTGCAGTGGTGGGATGGGCTGTGTTGGGAAAGACAACATGGTTACTCCTTTCAGCCACTAGAGAGGTTGTGTTTAGATGAAGATGAAGAACATCACCTTTGCAGGCAGCTTTCATCATCTGTTCTTATAGTGCTGGATGAATACGGGTGATCATCCTCAGAGCTGATGAATCCAGCTGCCGCACAAGACACTGAGACTCTAGATGGAGATCAGACAACTCCATTCTTTTTCTTCAGCTAGTACATGTGGAGAGTTGGACGGCAAACACATAAAACGTACCTACTTTACTACTTTTTTTAACATCTGCCTATTATTTTTAATGTATAATACTTTTAGGACACAGCTGCTTCAAGGTGTGGTCATGTATTCAGAAAAGAAGCGACTGTGAAGAGCGTCATCTTTAAACTGATTGGTATGTAGCCCTGGTGTGTGTCGGTGTGTGTTGACGATTGCAGTGTTTCCTGACGATCTTTAGTCATCAGATTTCAGTAACAGCTCATTGTCCAGGTGTTATTACGGGGGACTGAAAAGTTCAACCCACCCACGTTTACTGCTGAAGGTGGAAAACATCACTTCAGATTCCTCTCACACTTCTTCTGTATGTTTGTATGTCAGCACAGGAACAATATGTACAGTTCAGTTTACTGACAGCACATGACTTATCCAATGGCACATATCTCAGCATCAATATGCTGTTATCTAGTTCCTTTACGGTGTCTTTTAACCACTCTTGTTATATAAACACAGTACATTTATTCACTGATGTATATCAAATATGATTACAGATGAATGTGTCTCCCGCAAGAAGCAGTAACCTCTATGGTTTTGAAAATATGCTGCCTGAATTTAACAAATACTTGTATATGTATATTGCATTAATAAAGAAACGTACCTGTTTTTATAAGGTGATAAGTGGTTTGACAGTTAAAAAGGATGTGTGAGATGGATGTGAGGGAGAGAGGAAGCTGTCTATCAGACACAGCCGCAGCAGTGTGTGTTCAAGTGTTTCTAGTCGCACTTTGATGTTGGAAAATGTCATTATAAGAGAGGAGAGTCACTAGAATACAGAAAAAGGCAGCTGAGAAAGGGGTTGTCAGTTTATCTCAGCCATCAGTTAAATCGGGCTGCGAAAGAAAGGTGTGTGTGTGTGTGTGTGTGTGTGTGTGCATGTTCGTGTCAGAGAGAAAAGGACTCTGAGGGTTGAGGCTTTAAGGCCTGAGATCCACTGCTGTGCTGCATTAAAAGTCCTTTATCCTACAGTACATGGGTTGAACATGAAGCTGGCTCAGCTGGATTTTCTTTCAGAATCTGACCCCCCCCCCCCCCACACACACACACACACACACACACACACACACACACCACCACCACCCCAACTCTTCCCCAAAAACAAAAAGCAGATGGTCTCTGTGCAATTGCATGTTCTTGCCAAGATGCCAAGATGCCTTGTAAGCGCCGTGGAAAGCCTGAAGATCAACAGCGGGATTTGGGATTTTTGTGCAGATTCCCTCTAAATCCAGATGACTAAATATTACAATACTGTTGGATGTTATGTGAAGCTAAACATGAGCTAATTACGAACGACGAAGCTGTGCACTTGTTTGAAACCTGAAGTGAGTGATGTCTTCACTCATTGTTGCCAAAGTCTGCAGCTGCAGATGATCCAACCAACCAACCATCCAGAAACTGGCTAAATACAGAATGTTTCTTTGATTTACACAATTTCCAGTAGTTTGTAATTTGATGTCGATGTGCAGACTATTCTATTCTCATCTATTTTTAATACTTGTTAAGTATATAATTTAATAAAGTTAATTTCTATAATTTACAGCAAATTTTACCTTCTGCAACCCCCCTCCCCCCGCCTGATTCTATACTTTTGAAGATTGTCCTTGCAACCAGTGGTGCTTGTGCTTTAGTTTAATCAAATAATAAGGTATGACAATCCTGTATTGCCCCAAAGTGGGTAGTAGCAGTAAGAAAAGTAAAATCAAGCTTTATGCAGTTATAAAGGAATAAGACAAAAATCCACCCAACAAAATATAAATCTGAGGATTTTGATTGGCAGCTGTCCTAATAAATCTCTTTAAGTTTCTACTTGGAACGACGTGATAAATACTGCAGTGGAATACTACACTGGAAAGGTAGTGACTTTCAGACAGTTTCCTACAAACCCTTTGAATGCCTCTGACCTGCCAAGTGATGACAAACAGGATAAGGGCTTGAATCTGTAGCACAGCGGAGGCTTTCACACAGAAGAGCAGGTCATAAACATCTGTTGTATATAATGAACACTATCACTGTCTTTGGAAGCACTCTATTCCAGCCTTCACAACTGGAACACTGGACCTGACACTGACATTTAATCAGTTGGAACGGATCTGAGCTTCACTACTTTGATCAAAGTTTTTCCTATAACCTTACCTTAGTACAGTGAAAAACAACAAACCTAAAAAAGGACATTTTATTGTCATGTTTGAAAAGAAGCCAAGCTTATAAATATGCAGACCTTCTCTGTCTCTGTGCTCAGCAAGGCATTTTGTTTTATATGGGACACCAAGCTGTTGGCACAACACTTCCAGCCTGTCAGAAATATGCCTTTTATTCCCCTGATCTTCTTAAAGTCCCTTTCTACAAGCAAAGGACAAACGGAGTAAAATACCTTAAGGCCATCTGCAGCAGCCATTTCTCAAAGGTGTAATTATGGTCGGGAGGGTTGTTTTATATCATTTTCAACATATGAACAATGCTGCTTCTCACAAGAGAAAATCAGATTGAGCCGAGCAGCCAAAATGGAAGAACAAATGACAGCTAATCAAAGGTGAGAAGACAGGATGCAGCGCTGCAGAACCTCATAAATCAAAGTTCATAGTTTGACGGAAGGTGAAAGCTATTGGTCCAACAGCAGGGTGAGGGCGCAAAGACACTGGGTCCAGCTGAGCAGCGTTGGCTGTTTGGCAGGGGATGAAAAGACATGAAGCCAAAGGGTGAGTGACTACTGGTGACGTGGGGGCTGTCCTAGCAACAACAAAGAGCCAGATAGTGCCAGAAACAACCTGTAAGGACTTCTGAAAAACAAAGGAAATAACCACCAGAGGACAGTAGAAAATATCCTAAATACATTAATAATCCAAGCACGGACTGTCTGGCAGATGCACTGCACATTGGATGATAGGTGAAGCCAGAGGCGATGAGCTTTATGCCTGCAAACCCTAACGCAACCCCAAAACAAATCTGTGACACCAGTGTGGATGGGCCTCAGCCTGCAAATGCTTTGGAGGTTTCACAGGCTTGACCAACTGTGGGTGGCAGTGACTCAACAGATAGCGCGGCCGTCTAGTAATCAGAGGTTTCCTGATTGGATCCCTGGCTCTGCCACAGCGTTCAAGTGGCCTTGAACACATCACTTGAGTGCTCACCACTCCTTCGCCATCAGTGTATGAATCTTTGACAGCTGCAAGGGGAAAATGCTGTTTGTTTTTGTCTTTTCACCTTAAGAACTACATTGATTTGTCAAGACGACAAAGGTAGGGACTGGAGTCAATGGCAGGGTTCAAATATCAAAAATATCAAACTGCACACACACAGTTTTTCCTGCATGTTCATTCATATAAATGAATAAATGAGTAGTCTCCCTCAGCAAGACACTGAACCCTTATTGGTCCTGATGTTGCTCCATCCATGTGTGAATGTTTGTGAATGTGTTAGCAGCTGGGCATGTCAGTGTGATTTGGTTAAAGGGCAACACTGTAAAGCACTTTGAGTGTCATTAAGGTAGAAAAGTGCGCATTTAGGTCAGCCATATGAACGAGGCATTGAGGTCTGCCTATCTTTGCAGCTCAGTGACTGTGCTTTTACTGTTGTAGCTCCAAAATGATGGAATGAGTGGAACTTTGTTTTGTTCTGTTTTGTACTGGAATTAATCACTGCTTTCTGTTTTTAGGTATTTTCAGTGCTTTCAATACCTGTTTTTATTTATTTACTGTACTTTTTAAATTTGTTGTGCCATGCTTTGGTAACCCAGTGTTTTTAAAATGTGCTATATAAATAAAATTGGACGGGATTGGATTGGAGTGATGATAAGTATGCGTGGAAGTAAAAACAAACTGCTTCTCTGGTGTTTTGGTGCTGGATAATAGGGCTGCAGTTTATCCCGACGTGGCCCCTCAGTGGCACCGAGGCATTAGCTGGAAGGAAAAAATGCAGTGTGTTTTACATAAAAGGATTCCTGACGGATTCCAATGACTTTTGTCTCATCGCTTAAGATGCTTAGTGCCCAGATAGAAGGCCAAAACTTCACACACTCACTTGCACCGACCGATAAATATTTAAATCCATTCCGTGGCTTTTTCCTAAATTGAGGATCAGTACACACACACATACACACACATCAATGACAGCAGCTGAGAATAACTTACTTCTCTCCCACCTCATTCCCACCTTCATACCTTCCCACCGTGCCTGTGAGCTGAAGATGACATTTTTTGAGTTTTGAAGAGAACATTTAAGACTCTCGGGAAGCCCTTGTTGCAACCGGCAGCAACGGCATGAAGAACAGGGAGGAAGGAGAGAGCCCGAGGAGAGTTCTGCTGACACATCTCAATTTCTTTCTAGTTCTGCTTTTCCGTCTCCTTTGTATCGAATTCCCCTCACGCACACCTTCCCGCAAACACACCCATGCAAAGATGGCATGGAATCTCTTCGCTCTGCTCATCTGCCTTTCATGTTTCCCCCACATGTCCGCCCAGCTCCATAGGAGATTCCAAGGGCTGAAACCGGTTTCCTTCTCGAACAGAAACATTTGAAGTGGACTACTTCTCCCTCTGGTGAGGACCATGGTGGTCCAGAGCCATACCAACATAAGCTGTTAGTGCAGGAGACAGGCTAGCTTCTTTTATAGGACGGGTGGGGGGAAGAGGATGGTTAGTGTGAACAGATGGGGCGAAGAGGGCGGTTGGTGGCACACAAACAATACTGGACGATAATACACCACCAGCTGCAGCTCGCAGGAGAACACGTGTGTGGCAGCTATAGGCTTCAGAACAAATCAGACAATTATGTGGTTAATTAAGAAGTCCACCAACATGCTGTGATAATCACCGGCAACTTGCTTGAAGACGTGTCGCCACTCATCTGAGAAGCTTCTTCAGTTGTTGGGGAGGTCTGCTACGTATCGTCAATTTAACCCAGCCAGTGACAATTACCTGGATGACTGGCAAGAGTCACAGACATATCACCTCACTTTGGGATGGACAAGCACGAGGAAACACACAGGAAACCAGCAGATTATAGTTTAACTCAGCAAATTAGTATGACCTGGATGACGTTCAGATGTGGACCTTGAACACTGGCAGCAGCAACTGCCTCATTGGTGGGACTGGTAAACCTGAACCCCTACTGACTCGTGGGTAAATGTTTGGATAAGTTCTGCACCATTTATCTTATGAACACTCAGCTACACTGATTCTATTGGTTGTCATGAATAAACTGATTAAGAGAATGTCTGTCTGAATCTCTCTGCCCATTTGGGCAGATTTGTGACATGAGGAACACACTGTCAGTCCAGACAATGAATATTCATATCTGCTATATTATAACTTCTTCTCGGACCTCAGGTATATTCCACCTTATATTTTTTTTTGTGTTTCTATTCAGGAGCATTGCTCGGACCACACTCGCTCGCCACACAGAATAGCTAATGACCGCTCAGTTATTCATCTGTTCGAAGAGAGATTTGTGCTGGTGAAACAAGGTTTCAGAGTCGCCACTGTGCTTGGGTCAGAGCCAGGACAGGAATGAGAACATGTGACCGAGATTGTTGAAAACTGCCGATGATATGGACATCTCAAGCTCCCATTGCTGTCTTAGTTAAGCAGATGGAACAATGCTCACTGACTCGTTGCAGGATTTGACCTGATTGATTTGTCACTGTAATAATAGATTATTTAGGTGAAAATTCAATTTCCCCAAATGCTACGATGTGCTCATTTTCTGCTAGTCAAGACAGAAGCTGAAAACGTTCCATCTTTGTATTTTCTGAACAGAGAGCATCAAAGTGAGGGGAGAGAAGCATCCTCACAGACTGCTTCTCTCACTTGCACTTATTTCAAGGCATATGTCGATATGGAGGAGCTGTCAAAGGTTTCTTGAACCGAGGTAAAGACAACAGGCTGGAAGGAGCACAGAGGTTCTCCCATTTCACCTCTCTAACCAATCAGAAAAAGCCTAAGCGCTTGCAGCTGTCAACCATTCTTCTCTTAGCAGCGTTAGCTGCTAGGCCAAGTGACCTACTCGCAGACTCACAAGCTCCTGTGTATCACAGCACGCTGCAGTCAAACTTGTTGGCAATATTTCCATTTCCTCACAACAATGTGGCCGCCGAGGTGTTTATCAAAAATAATAATAAGTACACAGTCACTGTATAGGAAGAAAATATAGCACCATTCTGATGAATATGATTAGTAGTCAGAATTATCCTAAAGAGCAGAACTCAGAGCAAGAAGAACAAGAAAAAACTTTCCAAACACGTAAGCGACACCATTGCAACTTCACCTAATCTCAGTTTGTCCCACCTTTAGTTCTTACTGACAGATAAAAAAAAAATCTCCAGGAAACAGATGACAGGTGCCACTGCTAAGCCCAGATAAAACTGATGAGAAGGCATTATCTTTCCTCTACAGAGGAAAAGTTCACTGGGCGCGGCCTCTTTCTGTGCTTTGGAGGAGCAGATTTGAATTGGAGAGAGACAGCGACAGCTTTAGAAGAGCAACGTGTTAGTAAAAGTATAAATCATTCATGGCTGAAACACCACGAAATGACCAACTGAAGGAAGAGGCTGCCTTTGCTTTGTTGACCCTTATTATCTGCCTTCAAAAGGACATATTTGTTTGGGAAGTGAAAAGAGAAGAAATGTGTATGTGTGTAAAGATGCTGTGGCCAATAAATGCCCCGAAGATTCCTCTGAAATGTGGGAGTATGTCGATAGCTATCATCTTCCCACACGTCTGCATGCTTCCCGTTTGTTTCAGCGAAGGCAGCAGGCGCGTGTGTGCACACAATTGCAAAACTTTGATTATGACCAGCAGTGGCTGAGCCACAAATATGCTCATTTGTTGGCAATGCCTGCAAGGACAGTAACCTCTGCAGTGCTTTTGATAGCTACAGGTTCAACACGTGCACGGGTGATATACAGCCACTGTCAGCTGGGGAGTTTATTTATTTATTTGTGGCAGAATGCTTTGATTAAAAAGTAATGGCGTGCAAAGATGTTGGAAAAAATGATCCGTTGTCACTTTAATGTTTCGGCGCACCAAAGATATTTTGTGTGTTATCAATGTGATGGTGAAAAACAAGTGAAGATATCTGACATTGTCAGTGCAAAATGTCTAAGCAATATTTTCACACTGAGACAGAAATTGTGCAAAAACTGCATTTCTTGTTCTTCGCCGACAGCAGATATACAACTAGCATCTAGCCAGTGAACACTACTCAAACAAAACACTGAATATATATGAAGACATACCTGAGCGAAAGCCCAGTGAATATTCAACGGCAGGACTTCAGGTGGACAAACTGATTTTCTTTTGACATAAAGGAACCATTTGTGAGCATGCTGTGGAACCACTTTGTCACTGTCACATGCAGGAGCCAGGGCTGAACTCTGATTCCACCCCAAAGCTCAACTTTAATCTTCGCCGAGAAGTCTGCTCTGATTTCTCCCAAGAAGAGCTGTGGTCTGATACAATCACAGCCAGTGTTTGAATTACGTGGGGGGCAGTGGGAGCTGAGCTGCTGTTAAAGCAGTGAAGTCAGACAGTGTTGTGCAGGGCGTGTCCCTACAAATTCAGCATCCTTATATTGTTTGCAAATAAAACTATTTTCCTTAGATACATGGAGTAATACTTAAGTTAAATTTTAACTTAGAATGCACCTTAAAAGCACCGTTCTTGGTGGAGTTAAAAGGACCCCTATGGACAGATTTGATATGCAGTTCATCCATTGTTTCCCTGGTGGCCAGAAAGAATGTAGGTCACCTTCAGGAAACTCAGTCAAACTGACCACAGACAGCTTTGGCCATGAGTGATGAGCACTATAAGAGAAATATCAGACGTGCTGTCGCAGCCGGAGAGTGTTTTGGAGGTGTTTTGGGGGGATTTTTCAGAGCATTAGAAGTCAAGTAGTCCCCTCAACCAACTGATCACATAGTGTTGAAAAAAGTTTGAGTGGTCTCAGCCGTCGGCTGGAAGTCGTCTAACTTGTGTGCGGCAGAGGTTTCCACAGGTTTCCACAGGCTGAAATATATATAGAACAGAGTGGGTTGACAGTAATTACACAGTGTAGAGACAGGTGAGGGTGGAGGAGAGGGGTTAAAACACACAGTGTGTCACAAACATACATCTGACTGGCAAAAGTCCCCATGGAAACGAGACAGGGGGAGGCGGAAAAAGGTGATGAGACAGAAAAAAAGATAAGTGCTTGAATATATTTCTGTACCCTGTAATTGTGTCTCAGCTGCTGACGCAAACGCTGAAAGCAGTGATTGAGTTAAGTGAGCGAGGCGGCATGTCGGCTGCCAGGTGCCGTCGAACCAGCTAGGGGATGGAAACTCAGCACGGACGGATGATGACTGAACTAATGGGAGTGATTATGACCAATTAAGGATTCCACTGATTAAAATAATTGTACAACAAACGTCTGTCTGTCCTGATTGAGTGGTTGTCGCTGGCAACAACTTAGTCCCTGCAAAACAACCAAAATACGATCTTTTTCTTTAGGTTACAGAACTGTGAATTTCTCTCGGAGATTAATAAACTATTGATCTATCTGAAGGTGTCAGTGAAGCTGTTTTGTGAAGATAATGTAAGATAACTGTCTTACTGCTGATTATTGCCTCTGTCTTTGAGTAGAAGATGACTGCCCGCTGGCTGAACACAGAATAATATCTGCCTTGTCCCGTTGGGCTGTCACAGCAGCTAACGGCTTGGCCCCTTGGAATATATCCCAGCGACAAGTGGAGTCCCACTATCTTAAAGCTCCACCAGAACATCCAATTACAAGCCACCATGTTCTTCTTTAGCCAGTTGTCAAACATTTAAAAACGCTCTCCGTCTCTGCTGTTAACTCAGGAAGCCTGTCATCCCTCAGCATACATCCACCGCCTCAGCCTAGGTCTCAGTCCGCCTGCAGTGAAACCCTCCAATCAGAAGACTTCATCCCAACATCAGGCTCCTCTCTCCATCGCTCCAGCCTGTGTCTTTGTTCCTCTTTCTTGAAAGCTCATCATTCTGTGGACAGCTGCCTGTGACATCTACTCTCCACAGGGGTGTGCACAGTAGAAAAGCAGCTTTTTTTAACGTCTCATATACTCTCTGCATTTGTATTAGTCTCTCCTGATGGAAATGCTGTGGTTTATATCCATTCCAGTAGTGGCTGCCAGACCTGGGATTTTCCAGCGGTCAATGCTGATACTGTACTTTGCCTAATGACATTTTTCTGCAGAAGACATGTGCATAAATAAAAAGTGCTATTACAGTCCACATTTTATGCATTAAAGGATCATGAGCGCAGCTGTCAACCAACACAAATATCTAAATGAGATTCATCTTCAAATGTATGAGCCACGACCTTCCGATATTTTATAGCATTTCACACAGACCAGTGAAAGAAACCTCAGACTGGGACAAAGGAATGTCAGCTGCCACTCAAGTTTGCTCAAAGGTTTACAGACGTTGGAGGTGTATACCGTCAGGGAATCAGAGAAGGGAGACGAGCTGCCGTTCATCAGTACGATGACATCCTGCTCATGGTGACAAGCAGGTGATCGATGGGTTTCATTGCACCTTTTTGCTTCTCCTGCTGCTGCTGTTCAGAATCAGGTCAGATGAGTCACCGGGCTCAAAGCTACAATCTCCAGCTCTCTAATCCACTCTCAGCCCGATGTGATAATGTCATCTCATTCCGTTTGCTCTGCTCTGTCGGCAGCAAACGTCGTAGTTTGTTTGTTGTCTGTTGCACGTTGCTGAGCCATTTGTCTATGTGGCACTTGAAAGTTTAGACTGGAGGAAACTCTAAACTCTAAGCCTGACAAAGAGAGAGAAAGCAGTATGTTAGGAAACTCATATTCTATTGTATGAACAGGTATATATCAGTGTTTCAAAGATTAACATTCATGATCTCCATGTTAATACCAAACAGCTGATTAGAGATTTTTTAAAGTATATTTTCAGAAGGTTCATGAAGCATTGGCACTGATGACAAACCAAACTGGTGTTTGTTGATCAAAGTTCATTTACCCAAACAGACACATGAAATAAGATGTTGAAAGGACAAATGTTTGCATACACCACAATTTAGATTTATTGTAGTCGAATGCACAAAGTCTCCAAATGTACACAATCTGATATGTAATTTAGGTTTTACAATAGTTAAAACTGCCGCCGGCAAAACAAATGCTTCATCTAGAATGCAATTTCATTTTTTAATATTCAATATTAACATTGAAAAATGTTCTGATGCCTCACTTTGGGGAGGTGCGGGTCTTTTGAACCAGATTCCACCCTCACTGTGAAGTTCTGACAGCACACTTTGCAGGCCACAGTGATTGGTTTCCATGCCGACTAACATTACCAGTGCAAACGCTTTCCCTCATGAGTCAAAGTGTGAAACCCCAGTTTGGATTGAATTCCAGCCCCCAGAGGTCCTGGTGAGGATCTCCGGCTTAAAGCTCCTTCGTGCTGAAATGACTCACTATTGCTCTGGAGGTACAAAGAGGTATAACCTCTCATACAAGGATGGGCACGATCTGCTTTGGGATTTTACACGCATTCACAACGTTGCTTTGTTTTTATGTGCTGTTTTGTGTTTTTGTGCAGACGAGAGCACGTTTGGTCACTCAACCATCGTTCTCCAGCTGTCTCCTCATCACATGGGCTGACCCTGACTGACACGGACCCTGCCCGTGGGCTAAACACAAGACAGCATTTTCAAATCTATCTACTTCCACACACTTCCACACACACACACAGAGGTTGTGGTGCCCAGAGCCTGGTTTTAAATGTGTGTGTGTGTGTGTGTGTGTGTGTGTGTGCATGTTCACTGCTGCTGAATGATGAAACTTGATACTCGATCCATCTCCACCTGCTTTAAATTCAGCTGTCTGTAAAATAAACGCCAACTATCCACTGAACACACATACTGAACATAAACACATTGTTTCTGAATTTCTGTGTGACGCGATGGTCCATCGCCGGGAATATTTCAAGGAAAATGCATAAAAGATGGTGACTGACGGCATCATTGAAGATGCCAGCTCACGTACTGGCGATATCCTTTTGGAATACAGATGTGGGACTGCTGCAAGGGTTTAAAATGAAGTCATCCGTCTAACTGGAAACCTTCAGTGTCCACGCAATATGTTTTCATTTGCAAGACTAATTGGTCATGTTCGGTTGAACAAACAAGCAGAAATTCGAGACGATCTGCATGAAGAAATAGTCAATAACTACTGGTGGTGTGAAAAATACTTAAAATGTAGTTTTAATTGGACTTGCACAGAAGTTTTATGGGCTCTTTATGGTCTCACACACACCTCATATTTGACTCCTAATTTTAGAGTGTATTTTCTTACAATAGTCAACATCCACTGACACAGCCAACATTTCCTTTCAGTTTCAGTGTAAATGAAACTGTAAAGTTAAAGCATTGATTTAAAGGCTCCGTCTTTCATTGACATCAGTCGCCCACTGAGGCATGAATATCACTTCGGATGACTGAGATCATGCTATAAATCACACGTACTGCTACAAGGACTGCTCCTTGTGCTTGAAATGTGTATGTTTCAGTCGTTGGCATTGTGATTTGACTGGAGAGAAGTCGGTCTCTCCGTGTTCATCACCTGCAAACTGTTAGTGGGTCTGTCTGGTATAAAATGTGTGTTTGAATGGGATGATCAATACGGATTGGAAGCTTTAAGAATAACACGGCACCGGCTCCCTCTGGGAACTGCATGGCTTGTTCACGTCTTTCTCTATCCCCGTCATTCTCTCTCCATTGTGCTCACACACGCTGTCACAGCACACTGAATTCCATTAGCAGCAGCATCAGTGTCTATAACACTTGTAGCCTGCAGCTTCTGTTTTGTGGAACGTGTGTGGGTGTAAGTGTTTGTGTGTGTGTGTTTGTGTGTTTGTGTGTTGGATTTCAGAGCAATGGGAATGAAAGGACCCTATTTTCGTGGCAAAAACAGACACGTTGTATTCCTGTGTGCACGCCCAATCGTTGCATGGGGTCATCACGCGGCTGCAGCTTGAAGATGATGCACACCTGTTTAATGGGCACATAAAAGCAAGTGTCAATGGTCACTTGCAGAGGTGCGAGGTAAATATGTGCATGACAGAAAGCACCAGAGGGCTGAAAAGAGCTAACACAAGCTAGGTTAACATTCTGCAGAAGTGGTCAGAAGCTGCAAATCCATGTGTGACTGACCCGAATGTGTGTGTTGACTGACAAACTAGCAGTGTGAAGCCCACACTGACTGAGCTCTCTCTGGCAGCCTTAACCTGCTTTACGCACAATTTATTTGCTACATAATGTCTGGACAGAAAAAAATAAAACCCACATTTCCTCCAAGCTCGCTGGTGATGTCTGAATGTCAGGTTATGATTCACTCATCATTTTCCATTTATTCCAGTTCTGGGTTGCGGGTGTGCTGGAGCCGACCCCAGCTGTCAACGGGTGAATGTCAGCTCATCAGGGACAAACATTCACACCTACACTTGAGTGTATCAATCAACCTCAGCATGTGGAGGAAAAACCCATGCACACACAAACTCCACACAGAAAGATCCCAGGGCAGGAATCAAACAAGGGACCTTCTTGCTGCAACAGTGCTAACCACTGCCCCACCATGTCGCCCATTATGATATGTTAACCAACAGTAAAACAAAAACAGGGAAAAGTCCATTTGGCAGATACACATATTTAGGTAAAGTCACAACAATTCACAATTTTTATGTCGAGATGTGAGTGGTAAAAGTATCACAACAGTCAACTAGTAGCTGTAGTAGTCACAGCTGAAGGCTATAGTTCCACACAGCTGCATGGAACATAATTGAATCGGAGTGTGAGGAAGCTTATCTTTCATTTCTCAGGGTCTGATTAACAGCAGACCACTGTTACACTGCCCACATCAATGGCCGTTAATTTGGACAAATCTACAGCTCCCTGGGAGCTCTTCTCTGTTATAGCCCGACATTTTAATTAAGATGACCGAGGGAATTTATCCAAACACAAAAGAAAGAATTTTATGTTAAACAAGCTGAAACACTCAAAAGCGGGTCTGTTCATGTGATAGACACTGCCACAGGCTCTACCGGCTCACAGTGACTGGACCATAGGCTAGAAATAACGAGGGATTGAGGCCGGAGCAAGGTCGGCATTTATGGAGAATTAATGTTATTGATTGTACATAAAGCAGCTCTCAGAGAACTGATGGAACGCTGAGTCAGTGAAGCTGCTGCTATCAGACACGTCAGAAGGTCATGTGACTGATAAAAGGGGTAAAAAAAGTGTGTGTGCATGCAGTGATTAAATGATCATTCAATATTTAATTACAGTTTTTCTTCTATTAACCTCTAATGGTGAAAACAAATCTTTTCCCATCATGCTTTGATGGTGCAACTGCTTTTAATGATAGATTATTTTTGAATTTTGAATTTTAAAAAAATTGTTTAAAAAAAATTGTTTTAAAATCTTTCTGCTGACAACATACAGACTTGTGCAGGAGATTGTGTCTCCATGGCAACAGGACATAAAAAAAAACATTTTTACATTGCTTGTTTTCTGAGGTAACTATAGGACATTTGACTATCAAGAGCATCCAGTTGAACTTGGAGCATATCTCCTGTCATATGCGCTTTACTTTAAGAGTTTTCTGCTGTTGAGCCCTGCTACTATTCGCTTTTAGAACAGCCCCCTGGGATCAGTGCCATTTTATCTTAATAGGAGGACAAACACTGAGCCGGGTGATGTCAGAGAAGTCCCTCTGTTGTCTGGATGTCCTTTAGCCTGAGGGAGGACAGGCTGATAAAAGGAGACGTGAAGAGAGGAAAATAAACAGACCTGATTTAGAAGGCTGCTTCTTCATTACATTTAAGACAGAGAGGGCAAGAGACAATCTTTATGACAAAAATAATTAGAAGACATTAGTTGAATAGTTGTCACATTTTAAGTAAATTAAAGACATCAAAAAAAGTCTCATTAACAGAGCTCCATCAACATAAGATTGAGCTTTTTATAATTTACATGTCTGACTGAAGCCGTCTGTAATGATGTAAGAACAGCCAGCGAGGAGTCTGAAGATTCTGCTAATGGGTTTCAAAACACAACTTTTGAACTTGAAACGGCAACACAATCATTTCTATGAATTCATCACAGTGGAACTAAACCCCTCTATATCAGAAATTTTAAAAATGGTCCGACGTGGGCAGGGCTGGGAGGACCAGATAAGACCCGTCCGTGCACACACTGACGCCTTCCTGACCAACTGAGAGTTGTGCAGGAGTCTCTGGTTAGTGAAGACCATGGCGCTCCAGAACCAAACTAACACGAGCTGAGAGAATGTTCCAGAGACTTCGCTGAGTGAAGAGAACGGCAGGAGACAAACAACATGACCAGATATCTAATATACCACTTGCTGCGGCTAGCATTCAATTATCATTAATAATTCATTTTAGAAGTATATGCTGAAGGCGATTAGCAGGTAAATGATTCTGAATATATATGTGTGCCTGAACATTTTCCAATTTTTACTGTATAAAAAAAAGTAAAATCCTCCTTCACTCCTTCTCAACAAGCATTTATAACAGCAGTGTCACACATCCAAGAACTATGGTATTAACAGTATCCACCAGAGGAAAACCATCTAGGTGAGGAGATCATTCTGCTGTTCACTGACCTGAAACCAGGGCTGAGTGAGTCTGTGTGGAGTTTGATGAACTTGATACACAGAATGAATGATACACATGATGAAATGAGACTGACACTGGGTACTTACTGCAGCCAATAATACCCAGTAGAACCTTTGAATATGGACGTAAACCACCACCCACGCAGTGATAAGACAGATTTTAATTACAGACCCGTACGGCGGTTCATAGTAAACAGATTCAAGTTGTTAACGGGGGAGGTTCATTTTACTGCTGGGTAATATCAGTGTGTGTTATGAATCACGTGGTGCGTCATTATCGTTTGTGTCAGGCTGTTTACGGCCGAGATGATTAAAAGTGTGATGGGCAGGAAAACTGTGCCTGTAAACTGGTGAGGAATCATGCTACTGACAGCATTTCCTTTACTTGAATCAGGTCCAATGACCCTTTTAACTGTTTGACTCCAGATATTTTGGACCTCTTGTCCAGAGTTTTCAAGTTGCACGCTTTGAGCAATAAAAACATGTACAATCAATCCAAGACCCGAAAACCTATCCTGAAGACAGACACACTATGAATCTATGTAATATATGCATAGATTTATCAAAACTTTCTATCACTGACACCATATATATATGGTGCTGGATAAAACTCTCTTAGCAAAACTAAATAACTCTCTTGTGGCATTTTTTTAACTCAACCATTATTCTGATCTTGATAATTGCAAGAGGAGGGTTAACTGTTCAGGTGCTCTGGAGATCCAATCAGAAAGAGAAAGAGAACCCGGAGAGAAACCCCAGGTCCCCGGTGGTCGTTCAGACCGTGCTGTGCCAGGTAGAGTCAGCGCAAACGTTGGCCTCTAAAGTGAGGATGTTCACGCGTTATTGATGGAAGTTCCCTTCCAGCTACGTGTGGGCGGGTGTCCGATTGGGAAGTATAATGTTTGCTGTGGCTTTCAGTCAAACTCTTCTGAGGGCTCTTGACTAGATTAAAGGATCGAGACAGAAATGTAGTGCATCAGGAATGGATGTTATCACATATAATCTGCCGGCGAGGTAACATAGTCTTTAGTTTGTCCTTAATGTTTTTCTTTCTAATCAGAGAGAAGCCGGTCGGTTTAGCAACCATTATTTCATCTCATACCAATTATAGCCCTTGCTTCCATTCCAGATACTCAGATGGTTGTGCGGTTCATCTGCAGACACATTTAGCAGCTGCTGTTGCCCGCAAGCTGCTGCTTCTCAATATGGCCACCAGAAGGACAGTTACATCACCTGATAGCTAACGGTAGATAACGGTCCTGCACAGCCCGTCACAGGTTCAAGGTCACAAGTTCTATCGGGCAAAATGTTCTGAATGTGACTTTTAGCAAAACACTCGTCCAAGATAAATGCAACAAAATAGAGCATGTGAAGGACGAGACGGAGAGGGAAAACAAGAAACCTGCTCATTCAGGCTTTTGCCGACTGATCAGATGGGGTTTTAACAGACTCGTTTGAGAAGAAGTGATAAATGCAGTGATGGAATTGTTAATTTATGGCTTTTATTGACTTTTTTCTTTGATTTAGTACAAAGACAACAGTAAAATCTTCCTTCTCTTTGACTTGACTGAAATGTAACAACCCCTTTCATCGCCATTCAGCAGTCCTCCAAGCCACCAACCAACTGATGACAGAGCAAATCCCTGAGTTATATCAGTGATAAAATCCTGTAATTTAATCATTTTCAACCTCGAAAAACCTCACAGTAAGTGTTCAGTGAATCAGTGAGGCAGGTTTTAATGTTTTTACAGTCTGCTGAGTAAAATCCAGCCACAGACTTTCCACAGAAACACGTTTGTGTGTCTCGCCTGTTGCTGCGACATGATTGGCTGCAGCTTCAGCCAACAAAAAACTGCCCGGGGGGACAAGTGGTAGCAAGTTGGCTTCTGGCTGCCTGAAGGCAGCGGAAACATCCAAGGTCAAACATTAAGAATGACTCATCAAATAATTCTCCATGCACATGGCTGCTGAAGCGCCATTGTGTGTGTGGCGTGTGTGGTGTGTGCATGCATACAAGCATGTGTGCATGTGTGTGTATGACACGTCTTTACTTGTGCTGGATTGTGCTTGCGGTCAACATGTTTTTGTCTGTGTGTGTGTGTGTGTCTGTGTGTGGTCATATCTAAATGAAATCTGACAGTGAATTGTGACAATCAGTGAAAGAGCATTCTGCAGAGGTTAATAAGCTTTGCCGCACGCAGCAGCAGAAGGAGCAAGTCGCCCTGCACCCACAAACCTCCAACACATGTACATGTACATGTACGTACGTACACACACACACACACACACACACACACACACACACACACACCTCCTCTGGGTTTCCGTTCTCCTAGAATTCTGGTTAGAGGTTACAACACTGAGTGGTCGTGTTAACCCTCGCTGTGAGGGGCCATATCTCCAGCTCGTCCTTCCTGTTGGCCGTGATTAACGGCAGCTCATAATGAGATGTCACTGGCTTGTTTGGTCCTCTGTCATGTCTGCTATCTTTGCGGCTGCACACCCACAGAGTCCCGCTCACCTCTGTGAAATATCTTTAGGTGTGTTAAATGCCAGATCAGAGGAAATCAGAATTCCCCCAAGTCACTAATTTTCTTTACACAGCATAACTGCTTCTAAACTGGGTCTTGGGATGTATTTTCATTTAATGAAGAAAAAATTATCTTTAAAATAATCTTTAATTATCCTAATTTCCAGGATTTTATTAACCTAACTGAACATAGCTGCAGTCATAGTAAAAGCACTGATGTTTACTGTACGCTCACGATGTGAATGAGGTAAATGAGGGTGTTGATAACAACAGACTTCACAGCATGACGAGCATGAAACTAGGCCATGTTGTGTCATGTATGAGTGCTGACAGACAGCTGCTAAAACAATCACTCATATATGTTTCATATGTTACATGGCAGCTAGCGCCAAAAACTATACAGAAACATACAGGATCAGAATCCTGTATGATGCGTTCAAAGTTTATTCACCAGAGACTCGGTCAGTCTCTGGAGCCACGGCCACCAACTGCTCACCACCGGCTGCACCGAGTCACAGAGAGAGAGAGGCAGAGGAAAAAAATAAGAACAACACTTTCTGGTCTGTTCTCTACATTTCATATTTTCTGGTTTCAATTGAGACATCTGACCAAAATTTCAAAATGTGAACACTGTTGTCATAAATACCAGAATAAATGGTTTGTTTTAGAATGAGCAGGATTGGAATTTAAAATCCCCTCAGTCTTCCTGAGTGAGAAGTCGTGCTGCTCTGACAGACCATCTGCTCTCACCACGGCGAGGATCACAGAGAACTGCACGACCAACGCTGGATTATGGCATCAACGCGTGCAAGTACACACATGCACGCGCATGGGCAGCTATGCTTTGGTGTTTCTGCCAAGTAAGTGTATTTCTGTGTCATTTCAGCAGTTTTTCTGCCCGTTCATATGGGCACACTGAAATGTTGGCCAAAACAGTATGAACAGACCAAAGTCAGAAGTTTTGAGATAATGGACTCATGAAGAAAAACATGGAAAATACTTTAATTTACATCATTTACATGAGAAAATTGACAATTTCATACAGGAGAACAGACAAAATATTTTATGAATATGATCAAGTGATTGTCATTTTGTCTGGAAAAATGTCCTGTGCGTTTCAAGGGTGACAGTAATGTCACAATATTTCCATTAAACAGATGCCAACGTCAGTGTCAACAATAGAGCAGAGGAGCAAAACACAGGGTACCAACTAACACTCCTCAGATGAAACTGCTCCTCAGAGCAGTCGGTTATTGCTGATGTTACTGTCTGAGCACTCATGGCATCCATCGTCATATCACGCTGGTTTATATGCTAACGTCAGTTATACCTTTGGATATTACAACAAATCATGTATTTCTTGACATTCGATTGACAAGTGTATTTGAGTAATGATTTCAGCAGACTTCATTTCAAATATCTTTTTACGATGTCTTGAGTGAGCAATATACTGCAATATAGTTTGTGTACTGAGTCGATTAAGTGTGTGATTTTCAATTAAATAGGCATAAAAAAGAAGTATCTGTAAAGCAGTAATACTATCAGTGTAAATGAATGTGTAAGCTGATGCTCATGTGCAGGGGCACTTATGACGTCTTTACTGGACACACACACACAGATATGAGTGAGCACACTATTTCACAATCTCGGTCTCTTTCCTCTTCTCCATCTCTTCATACAGAAATACATGGGGAGCTCAGAGGTCTATTTCTGAATCACTTTAACATTAAAGTCAGTCATGCATGATAATAACACACACAAACACCTGCACGCACACACAAACACACTAAACTAGATAATACACTTATAAATCATAAATCATTCTCCTGACCGCAGCATCCTCCGCAACTGCACAAGCTTCAAAATCAGGTTTTATGAAAAATCATCGGCCTACTTCTTACATGCCGCTGCCCTGAATTATAACTCCTGTAAAAACTGCCATGGCAGCAAAATCCTACATTTCCCTCTTTCTGACAGAGGCCATACAATAAAAGACAAACCATTAGAGAGTGAAAAAATGGGGACAGTGAAATCCTTGCAGAGTCTGAACTACACAAAAGGCAGGAAAGCAGCTTTGACAGATTAGAAATTACTGCAAGACGTCTTAAATAACAATGATGAAATTCAATGATGGACTCCCCTGAACTCCATCCATAAAATTACAGACACAATGTCAGAAGTTACACTGCACTGACAACTTCTCCCCTCTGGTGTTGGAGAACTAATAGGCTGCAGAGTCAGAATACAGACAATTGGTACAAAATATAACAATGAAAGAAATCTGAGACATAAAATATGTTGAAAACAAACCTAAAAAAAAGCCACAGAGAAGAATCTCAGGGTAGAAGTGGGGCAGTCCAAAACACAAGATGAACAACTGTCCAAAAGCTTCTCAGAGGAGTTTCAAGGTTATTTCTGAACGCAGCGCTGACTGCGCAGAGATCAGCGGTCAGAGAGAGCAGATGGCCCGAGTGCTACCAGCCAACTCCCCGCTTTGCTGCTGCTTATCACAAGGCAGGAGGAGATCCACGGCTCAGATGTGTCGCCTTTGGGAGTGGATGAGGGTCATGTGACTTGACAACTGCAATTCCCATTGTTGAAACTGATTGGAAATACTGCAGCGTTCATCTGACGATGCTGCACAGAATGGTTCCTTCTTCCTCGTCAACTGTTTCATTAATGTAAAAGACAGCTAAGTCGTTCATCTTATAGAAGATGACTGAACAAATGTATATAAACATCATCCATATGAAGTAGCTGCTGCTGGAAAAGGTCAATGATGAGCAGAAGAATGAGAAAAAATGTCCTATGACATGTCTCGGGTTGTTTAGTCCAAATGATGCAAGAAGTCGTTTTGACGATAAGTGATCCAGACAAGTCAAACCTACATCACACCTCAAACTGCATCGACCATTAGCTGCTCAATGAGAGCGCCAATGGCACGGCTTCTACCTCCTCCTGGGGGATTTGTGTGATTCAGCTGGTTTGTTGGGGTTGGTAGAGACCACAACAAACCATCAGATTAATAATAATAGAATTTATCTACCACCAGCTATGTTGGTAATCAGTGGTAATACATTCTGTGTGCTGATCAACATTGTTCTATTTTCTGATGACTCATAGACAGAACAAATAATTGTTGTAATATGTGCAGCTTACACCGACCTTTATGAATATTAGTCACATCATTCATGTTATTCCGATACAAACAAACTATACCCATCCAACTGGAGGTGGTGCAACAAGAATTATTTGGCTGTAAATTGCAATATAAATTAGAGGTATGAATATATAGACAACATCCCATTCTCACCCACTAGCACAAAACAATTGTTCATGCATCCCTGGTTCTCACTGACTTCTTCAGAGAACTGGCTGACAAGGAGAAAAAAAATGTTTTTATTTTATATTTCAGTGTGACTTTCTCTTACTGCAATAAAATAAAGCTCGGCACACAACTCGCCCAAGGCTGCTGTATTACGAGTTGTTTTTTGTGTGTGTGTGTGTGTGTTCCAGTCTTGACTTCCTAAGCACAAAGATACACACACTGAGAGTGAGAGCACAAATCCTATGGCTACTGTCAGCAGTCAATGTGCAGAGGATATAACCCACTTCAGGAGTCCAGTCCTCAGTAACAAAAAAGAATGTGCATGAGGCAAAAATTCAAAGTCTTATGGAACCCAAACACGCTTTGACTCTGGGAGAATGTTGTTGAACCCTGTCATTTTCTGGAGAAGACAGCAATGATCCTCAGGGCACAAAACATGTCAAATGTCCTTGGAGCCTTCCAGGTACATCCTGCATTGCAATATAACATCCTTGTTAGCTCGGTCAAAGCAGAAGAAACGCTCCATTGATCTACATCAACAGCACATAGAATTGAATTCCCTACATCTAATAAAGAGCAGTCAGTCTTCTGACATACTGGCAACCTAACCTGTCTCTTTTTTTTCCCACTCCACCCCATTTCTGTTGCGTTGAGGGTGTAACCAAACAACTGAGCTGCTGTGTGGATGGTCACAAGCACGGTCCCTTGTCAAAGGAGATGATGGATGTTTGTGAGCCAGCATGGGAGTGTGCTCGTGGCTCTTTTAATGTTAACTGCATGTAATTTTGTCAAAATTATATATAAATTATCAGACATTAAATATTACACGTACATATGTAATATATAGATACACACACACACACACACACACACATATATATATATATATGCACAGCAACCCCAATGGGCTATTATGAACACAACAACAACAATAATAAAAGCAAATGGGTCTGAGCAGAAGCTGTAGCCACAGGTGATTGGTGCTGATCCGATGAATCGCTAACGACCCGCTGGTGATGGATGCAGCATCAGATCACAGCTTCAGGCGGCTAATGCCTCAGTCTCCAGCTGGATCAGCACCAAACTCCGTTAACGAATCTGACAGTTTCACATTTCTCTACTTGTTGCCTTCCAAC
>CAAKHB010007532.1:558170-572664 GCA_901007665.1 Aeoliscus strigatus | reverse complement strand
GGGGGGGGGCGTGACGAAAACTAAACAAGAATGTGACGCGAATGGTTAAAAACGTTTCATTTTGGCCTGGGTCCGGAGAGTAACACACTTGGGTAAACGGGAATATGTCAAGCCCCAGCTATTAGCATCTTGTCCGTTCCAAATGTGTCCGTTTTCAGTGGTCCGAGGTGCGGGTCCGGTGTGAAACCACCTGGCGCTGATGAGGAGCAGCTGTGGTGGTGGTGGTGGTGGTGGTGGTGTCTGACCGTCTGACACCGACGCTCCGGTGCTAGCTTTAAGTCGGGGCAGCGGTTCCTCCAACCGCTGCTTCAAAGCTGGCTTTGGTGCGCAAAAAGTCACGTGGCCGATGACGTACGAAGCCGTAAGCGCTTCGGCCGCCTGAGCGAATCACGTGACCCGCCGAAACCGGCCGATACCACTTGACGAGCGAAGTGCACCAGTGACACGTGAGCATCAGGATGACTCCCAGTCGGTCAGTCGGCGGGAGCCGCCAGGAGACGGTTCGCCTCGTTCATTGAAGGAGAGGTGGCGTGGAGGAGTGTGTGTGTGTGTGTGTGTGTGTGTCCGACAGGCTCCGCGGTTGGCTGCCGCTGCTCTGTTGCCATGGATCACCTCAACACTTCATGCTGCATTCACGCAGGGTGGGAGCAGTGCCGCGTTCAGGTGCTGTCGGTCAACTCACGCTCGGGCTCGGTTGGCCTCTGGAACATAAATACTATTTATTATTGTCATTTTAATAGTATTTTAAGTGACTGTTCGATAACAATCCGGATAAGATCAAGAAATGCACTCCTGGAGAAGAGTATGGACAACAAGTCACGGTCAGCAGATGTAGGTTAGCTTGAAAGCAAAGTCAAGAAAATGAACATTTGAAAAAATAAATAAAGGGCTGCTTTGTGAGGTTATTTCAATATGTGTACGTCAAACATCTGGTTACTCTCACTGTCACATCTCTTTAAAGTGAACATGCAGTGAATTTCTCTTGGGAGAGCAATAAAGTATCTTTAAAACAGGGAAGTTACACATAAATCATTTTAAATTTACATGACTATGTAACAAAGTGTGGTAGCAATGAGAATTTTAAAGTGTGTTTTATGATTTATTGTCATGTGAAAATATTTTATCATAAGAGTTGTAGTTGGCTTTCATTGAAAATTGATTTTATTGGTTACGTGCTGCAGCACGATTGATCAAAGATGAAAACCTGCTCCACCATCAGGTCGGCATCAGCGTGCTAGTTCCTGTTCCGTCATAGAGGTCAGAGACAAAATCAAAGGTACACCTGAAACAAATCTGATTCAAAATATTAAGAAAAAAGAAAACAAATAGTCTCATTGTAAAGAACCCCCTCCAATATATATATATATATGTGTGTATATACATATATATATATACACATATACATATATAGATGTATATCTCAGCACATCTATTTTAATCCGGATTTTCTCTGCTGATTTGAAACGTGTAATTCCCAGTGGGAGAGGTCATATAAAGTCTACAGTTCTTCCGTGGAGCTTGAATGCACCAGGCTGCCTTTCAATGACGTCACCTCATCTATCAAAGCGTAACTGTGAAGTGAAATAAAAAAAAATGGAACTGACGAGAATGTCAGCTGCAGGCAGCGAAACATAATCACAGCGGTGACGCAAATGGTTTGACAACACTTCCTACTTATGCATCCACATCTTTTTTTTCTTTTCCTTTTTCCCCCAGTGCTGTGGACTATTTCTGTTGTGTGGGATGTTGGATTGGAGGATTGTAATGATTACAAAGGATGACGCAGGAGCCGTCCATAAACCAGTTCTGTTATTCTTATTCTCAACTGATTAGTTGTTGGGTCACTGCGATGTCTATGGAATATAATGATTTACCATTGTGACTTTCGGGGCCTCAGATTGAAGACGTACTTCACTGGTTGTGTTCAGCGTCCCTTTACATCTCTCTGATGTTGAAGACCACAGATCCACATCAGACCTGTGAAGATGGATCATGGCAGCAGTTCTTTAGTAGACGAACAAGAGTTACAAGGAGAGACATTTTTTCTGCGTTTTATCCATCACGGAGAGCGGAGCCGTTGTTTGGGTGGTTAGCTGTCACTGTTCATCATCTTCTTCACCATCCTGCGCGTTTGCTGATGCAGAATCCTGCCACCTGCTTCTAGTTGATCAAGTCTGTGTTCCTCAAACCATCTATCCATCCATTCCAACTGGTCCATTTAATGTCCAGTTTAATTTAATGTCCAATGTTTCTGGTTCGTGGGAAGAACTGCGGATGGAAAAGTCTGACAATGTACAGGTTTAACTAAAAAAGCAATGGTTCTCATTTCATTCTCATTTAAGCTGCATGATTCAAGGTCGTTTACAAGGTTGGAAAAGCGTTTATCTTCAGTTTATGTGGACAAATACCTCCACTGATCCTCTGCCATCAGCTACAAGCATTTTTGAAAAACAAGTCATTGACAAAGACATTTAGGGGCAACTGGGATCAGGGGCCAACATCTAAAAATATATTTACAGAGAAGAAGCCAACAAAGACGCCGTTGGAGGCCCAGAAGACGTGTGATGCGTGAATTTCTTTCAGGAGCGTCGTCGTTTGATGAAGGTCACCATTAGCAGTAAACTCGAGCGTTCCCATAAGCTGTTGCAATATTTCATCATTATAATGAAGCCGTGTACAGTTGTGCCATCTTTGATGGCTCCTACTTGAGTGGAGGCGACAGCAGTAACTGTGTTTTCCGTTAATGGACTGGGCCGGCGGACCTCTCTGTCACTGTCTGCTGACTGTTTGTCTGCAAACAGAGGTTCATGTCGTGAGAGCAAACATTATTTAGCGAGCACACATCCTCCTCTTTTCCTTTGGCGTCACGGGCATGTCATTGAGGAGGACATTTACCGCTGTCTCCTCATATCAGTAAATCAATAACAACTAACACAGACTCAGACGGAGACGCGTCCTCGTCCCTCGTTCGCTTTCTCCACAAATCTGACCGTCTCATGGCGACAGGAGCGGAATGAAATCAGCCTCTTGTCCTTTGGGCTTTGAAATCCCAGAACATGAACGGACCGTGTATTGGAGGATGGCGTGCAGGTATTACTGCATGGGACTTCATGGATGAGCGGTGTTTCTGATGCACACACGTCAAAGAGTTTCATCCAGTCCGGACCAGAGATTCAAGGCACAGAAACTCCCAACGTGCAGCGACTTCCAACCTGATCGTCCCTCAACAGTCCAGTTCCGTTTCAGCATCAACGGCTGCGGTGTGACGTGGAGAACAGACACACACACACACACACACACTAGAACCGAACTCTTCTTGAATATCAGCGATACCCACTCTGGTGTTTCTCCTTGTGATTTCATCAGCATAGCATTTCAAGCTAATGCTGTGAAGACACGGTTTCTTCCGACGGATTTATCAGCACGTCCTCCTTGTCCTCCTTGAACAAGTAGAATCCTCTGGAACTTCTAGCACTGACTAGCAACAAGGGGCAACGGGAGCGTTCGGTCTGGACCGGACTAGACACGGGAACACATGGTGGATATGGATGGCATCTGGTGCTACAAAATGATGGACCGCTCTCTGTTCTCCATTGTTTGCTGCAGATTGATTCTGTAACACACACACACACACACACACACACACACACACTGCGTTTCTATTTTTAGACAATATAAAACTGAAGCACAGACTCAAGCCTAATAATTGGAATATTTTATAGGTTTGAGCTTCCTCTCGCCCAGGGAACACTGACAACCACAATCCAATTAGCAGAGCCCAGTGGCTCACCCAAAAAACGAATAAAGTCGACAACGAAATAACCACAACCATCGAATCTGTGTTTGCACACACACGCAGGCGTCGTTAACCCTGGAGCGTGAGCTCTCAAACTGAAACGTAAATTGCAACAAAAGTAGTGCGAAGGGTTGTTTTCTTCACAAAGCGATTCAAAGCTCATCAGTCGAATCAGTCGGGAGAATCTAATTCACAGCACCGACACACGTCCGCACCACAGAAATAATCCCACTGTTTGTTGGATTCGAACGCAGGAACCTCGAGTGTGTTCTGATGTGTCTACAGAGACACGAGTGGATGAAATGAATCATCGTTCAGAGAAAGATGCAACACTCCTTCAGCCGCACTGAATCTCTGAGTATTACCTGAGTAATACCACGAGGAAGAACGTACCAGGAAACTGGAACAAAGACTTCATAGATGCAACCATTCCCTCTGCATGTATAGAACTGAGTCCATGCGTCACTCAGTAACACCGTCGACACACTGTGACAGAGGATTTAGCCCAGAAAACATTTTTGGCCAGTTTGAGTTTGACTATTGTCCAATGACGCTCATGGACAAACGGACACTGGCTGCTCGGCTCTTTTCCTCCAAAAAAACACGTCACGATGCTCTGAACACGACGTGACATCAGCGAGAGAGCTCAGCTCCACAGCTCTGTGGATCACCGAGGGTCAGGATGGAAAGACGACAGAACCCTGGAGGTCTGAAGACACCGGGGGCAGAACCACGGAGAGGATCAACCAAACGCTGGAGGCAGAAGTCACACACTGACCATACCGGCACCGGGACACCTGTGGAACAGCTGCTGCTCCATACAAATGTCTAAATTCGACATCCACTGATTCGCAGCGGATGATTTGAATCAGACGTGACGCGCTGCTGTGAAGATGATGGATTCTATCTGACTGAGAACCTCCACCAACCCGGAATGAAAGCTTCTATTGAAATATGCAGGCAGATGCTTCCGCCAGGAGAGTTTCAGATCCTCTGGCAGGAGAAACAGACACGATTTGAACCAGATGCATGCTGGGTAACCTCAACTCATCACAAAAACTACGTCAGCACGAAGAGAGCACAGACCCCCGCCAAGCAGCCACCAAATGACAAATACAGCAAATACGACTCGAGCTAACCTTATTTTATCTACGTCAACAGATTCCTCGAACAAGAAAATACACTGATATCATTTGTAGTTCAATAGTTACTGACTAAACTCATGGCTTTCTTTTGAAGATACAACAAATCTCTTGTCGTATCTGCTGTTGGTTCATGTCTTTATCTTCATCCGTTGTCTTACAACGGGGATCTGGATCCAACTTGATATATTAGAGGACCGATGTGTGATCCTACATTTTGTTGCCAATAATCTATTTTTTGTGGAGTTCTATACATGATGGTAAACGGACTGAATGTATATAGACATACAGAATATACATATACACATTCATGGTGTCCACAGCGCTTTACAGTGGCCCCTGCTGGCCATCAGTGAGAACGCAGCTCTTTCTACTTGTTCTAAAAATGTCCTTTTACCCAGTCAGTGTACTTGTACATTCATATTTCAATGACTAATGAACTTGATAGAATATGTATGTAATGTGTGTGTGTGTGTTGCTCTCAGCCTCATCAAGTAGCTCTGAGTGTGCGTGCACATGACCTGGTGATGTACGTGGTGCGCTATCATCAACGACATGCTGCCACAGGCAATTGGAAAGAAAGGAATGAGTTACATGACAAGATGAGAGCAGTTGGAGTTTGTAGGAGGAAGGTTTGAATCTGCATCTGAGTCTGAATAATCAGTCGACCACGAGAATATTTCTGATCTGAGAGAGAGGATGCCAGGAAACATGTCCTTCCACACACATCAGCGGTGTTGTTCTAGAAAATTCAGGCGCATATAATTTCCCGATGTACTTAAATGAACATACACACGATCATAATCCACTTTATAATCTGTTGAACTGTGAGTGTGACAGCAGAGACAATAACAGTTATGTAACGAATAAGCTCTGAAATGGATCGTAATCTGAAGAGACCACATGCTACAGTCTCACACACACACACACACACACACACACACACGCTTGGTTTCACATTAGGACGCTGAAGTCAACCGATGACCTTGGATGTTGTTTGTGTTTGTTAGAATCTGTCACACTGAAACGCAGTAGAATGTTGAATCCACATGCACCTGTGAAGGTGTGCGAGTGGAACCAACCAGAAATGGACCTTCTTCTACTCGTTTTCCATTTTTCTATTTTTCCTCAGACATCACGATTAGACTTCACACAGGTGTGAAACCCAGGATGAATGTGTCTGGTGGCTCCAGACAGTCACACACAGTCACACACCTCCATCCATCACACAGCTGTTAGCATTCATTATTTCTTTGTTTCCTCCAAAACGGTGTGTGTGTGTGTGTGTGTGTGTGTGTGTGTGTGTGTGTGTGTGTCGAGGGAGAATGTGAAACAAAAGCTCCACAGAATCACAACAAATAAAACTCATGGAGCCCAGAAGATTAAATCCAGACATGGTGGCAGACAAATCCATCAAATTGTTCATGAGACTGTGTGAAAGTTTTTGGGTGAAGAAGCTTAAATACTTTGTAGGAAGGAAAAACCCTCAAGTCTGTGGAGTCACACTTGTTCCATAAAAGATGAGCACAGGGGAGAAAAGCAGTCGTCCCTCAGGGTTGGTGTGGCTTAGTGGAGAGAGACAGAGACAGAGACAGAGACAGACAGACAGACAGACCGACAGACAGACAGACTCATTGTTCAATAATCTGTCCTGAATAAAAACAGTTGAAACTGGTTCTGATCCGACTCCTCTGCTGCTCCACAGCATGGATGGATGTTAGAGAACGTTGTCATTTGCTTTTCTAACTTATTTCACCGGAGCAGAGTTGATCAGACAAACATTTTATTTCTGTCCACGGCACCAGGTCGCCCACAGGGACCTGGAGAGGTGCCCGCAGGCCTGTTCTAAAAATACAACTGGGATCATTTGAAAGTGAAACTACTGCGGAAATTGTGCCGCATGTCGAAACTCTCCTTGTTAAATCATCGCGGTGATTCTTCATGACTCTGTACCTTTGAAGGAGCCGTACGGGGACCCCTGGCGTCGGTGAAGTCATGGAATGAAAGATGTTCTGCATGTTGCTCACGTGAAATAACCACGGCCACAACGACTCCACGTCAAAACAAAAACATTCACGATTAATATTATTAACCTTGAAAACAAACTGACCTAATGTCCCTTTCTCTGAACATTATGAGTAACCTGGCAGTTCTGTGATCAAACAGAAGAAAGGTTCACTCTCTAATCTTATTTCTCTAATCTAATTAGTGGAAAAACCCCATGTGCCTGAAACATCTGTATATGTAACATATGGAACCAACACATTTCTGAGCTGCTGCAACAGAGGAATGAGACAAACAGAGAATCCTCTCTGTGAGGTCAGAGGTGCTGAGGTTGGAGGAGGTTTCAGGCCAGAAAGTGAAGAGAACCACGCATAAACCTAAAACATGATCTATATAGGCAGAGAAGATGTTATGTAGATTTATATTTATAGTTTTATATGGGTCTTTGCTGCCCTCTAGTGGACATTTTAAATGTAACGGATGTAATATTCTCCAGTGGGCAATTTCCCAAAACAGGAAATTTTAAATACATTCTTTCAGTCATTTAAAACACACAAAAAATCACTGTTTGTCATTGAATCAGATGAAAATATGACAATAAAAACTAAAAGCTACAGATAAAATTCACATTAAACACTCCAGCAGCTGCATCAGTATGATTGTGGTCAGTGTACTACTACTACTACTACTAAAACCCAACTAAAAATCTATCTAAAAATATACGAAAATGAAATACTCACCATTTACGCCAGGGCTAAATGAAATAAACGAATAAAAGGAAAACAACCCCCACACAGCATTTATTAGAAGATTTGTTTTATTCACAATAAAAGTGTAACAAATATAGTTTATTAAAAAGTCTGCTGCTCATCAATATCATTTAATCCCGAAGCTCAGAAGAGTTCTATATAAATGCCAAACGGCTGATTTGCCACAATGGTATATTTACAGTTTTTCCAGAATAATATTAACACAAGAAAACATTTTCCCACACAATTAAAATATTGCATATAAATGCAAAGTAAACTATGTGCAGTGGAATGATCATCAGACTTGTTTCTGAGGTTCACACAGTTTTAAAGGGGAATGACAGACATTCTCAAAATTCCTGATAAATGATTGAAAAGAAAAAGACATTTACGTCGCTGAAAAACAAAAGACACAGTCGATACGTTTGTCAGGAAGACGTTCACAAAAAGTGAATTCTTGAAATGAGTGACATTTCCCTTTAATTCATCTACCAACAGAAAGGCATTGGAACGCAACAGATCATCGACAACACTCGTCAAATCAAGACAACAATAAATTAAATGTGTTCACAACAACTAACTACCGGATACATTCCACATCTCCTCCCTGCGTCTTCACACACACGACCCAGAAGGGCCGACATGGACGTTTTACACCTCAAACACTTTTGGACGATATTCAGGACACGACTGATCTCGTGATGTCCGTCACATTGATGGAAATCTGGAATGTACAACCGCACAAAGATTTTAACGTGAAACAAAGAACCAAACAACCACCACCTAGATTTCAAAACAGATGTTTCACGATGATTGTACAGTGTCTACTGCAGCAACGGACAAGAACATCGCTACGCAAATGAGATCTTTAACCGGGCGAAGTTCAACACCAAAACTGTGCAACAAAGTCTGAAACAAAGAGTTTCAACACGAGTTCCAAATATTCTGTGCAGCAGGAAATTGTGACAAGCACTTTGAGTGACTGCAGATGTGTCACAGCTGGAGCAGAAAACAGCAGCTGGCGGATTCCACATTGAACTGTTCACGTCAACGTTTTGGTTTTGAAACTGAAATGACTGATTGTAGACAATTCAACCGTGTCTGAGACTTTCCCCAGGTTCAGCGGTGGTGGAGGCCTCTGGTGGGACTGAAACTGGACTGGTGGCTTCAGGGACCAGCCTCATTTAGTTTTCTCCAGCAGTGGAAGCTCTGAGAGTCGATGTGAACGACAACTTCATCATCTGCGTGAAGAAAAAACCTCTGCAAATCAAGTTTTTTTTTTCCTTTTGTCATCAATGGATCTGTCAGTTATTTTCTCCATTCATCAGTTTGTTGTCTATGAAGGCCGAAAGCTTCACATGTATTGTGACTTTGTTGACTTTTAGAAGAGGAACAAGACATTTGAGAAGCTTGAACCAGGGAACTGACTTTCTTCTTCTGAAAACTCCTTTCAGAGGAGCCAGTGACAGAACCGCAGTCAGAAGAATGAGCTCATGTGATCGAGCTGCAGGTTGAGAGGAAACGAGACAGACGATGACAAGATGGAGGAGTTAGACCAGTGTCAATGAAAACGAACGGGGTGAACCGGGAGTCGATCTGCTTCAGACATGAGATCAGAAGTCATCGTGACGAGTGCACGCACCACCTGGATCATCTCACAAACAAAACCACGACTCAAAGAACCACGGACCCCCCTGACTTCACATTGGATGGTACATCCATCGACCCGCCGAGGTGCACTACGGCGTACGACCACTAGATGGCGACAGCATCAGGAACCACGAAACGCACAACATCGAAGACGTTAAGTCACTTCATGATAAAACCACCTGTGACAGCGCCATCTGGGGGTCAGCTCCTGACACGTCCTATGCTACAAAACAGAAATTCACATGTGACAGAATTACAACATGTCACTGACAGTTCACTCAGATCGCCCCCTGCTGGAACGTCGGCTCATAATCGACACTTCTCCTTTGACAGGACGGGCTACAGGCCGATAAGGGTGTTCTCCAAAGGATGGGTTTATTACCTGACAATCTCTGCTAGACATGTGGAACAACAGCAGGGACTACATGTGCTGTGGGACGTATTCACTAGATCTGTTGGCTTTTAATTGGAGTGTGTGAATGAGTGTGTATTGGTATTTATATGTCGCCCCATCTGACTCAGCGTTGGATGAGGTGTTTCTGATGAAGGTAGCGTGTGGAACTGTAGATACTGAATGGAGAGAATCGACATCTACGATCCCGGGTTCACTTCAGAGGACATGACTGGACACTGCTGATGGCAGGAAGAGGTTCCTGGAGCTTTTCATCTCTCTCTGCATAAACTAGACGCCTCATTCAAGACCAAAACCCTAACATGTCACGTGATGCTAACAGCTAGCGTTCTTTTCTTCTTCTTCTTCTTAACGTCCTCTGTCCACTGTGCTGAGCTGTCTGCGTCACATGGGGTCGCTCCACCGTACGTTAGTGGACGTCAGACATCATGTGAGGGAGACCTTAAGATGATCTGTGGGGTAACTAGTGACAGTTTAAAGTTGTCATCTCGAGAGCCACGTTTACTTCTACTTCTAAAAGCTGGAGGTAAATTAGTTCACACAAATGTATGTCTGTCACGAAGAATTATTCAAACCCAGCAAGGAGATTAGTTGGGCTTATATTCATCATTCCCTCTTGTTCTTCTCTGAGGCCAAATGTCTTCCTCCTGCTGAGATGCATCGTGTTGTGGTCTGAACTCATCTGCATGCTGAGGTAAACCCCAGGACTGAGGCTGAGCTCTAATGACTTCCCATCAGCAGTGACCCTGATGTCTGTTTTAATGCTCGTCTTTGAGAAGACGAACGTTCTGACATCCACCACGTTAATTCTCTCCATCTCACTGGAGAAACATGTTAACATGTTTTGCATTGAGAGATAGAACACCTCAAAATGTGCTCCCAGGTTTTTTGTTGGAAGATAAATGGGTCTCACGAGGACTGTAATTCACAACTCCCACCACTAGGTGTCAGTGTAGTGACAGAAATACACACAAACTGGTCGGCGTCCGATTCCAACAGAACAAAGTTTATATGTGAAATGTATGTGGACGGATTCTGTGTGACCATCTGGGAAAGTAGTCGGACTCCGTTTGTATCAGCTTTGTTTCCCTCTTCAGCAGTGAAGGCACTAGACTAATGTGGACTGGAGGTGTCTGCAGTTCTCTGTGGCGTCTCCAGGAAAGTCGTCTGACGAGCTGGGATGTGAACAGAAATGATAAAGCTGTGTTGGATCAGTATGGCTTCTTGAGTGTGTGTGTGTGTGTGTGTGTGAAGGTGAAATGTTATCGCAGTGTCAGCGTGTCCTCATGGAGGACAGAACATCCCACAGCCCTCCCTGTGCTGGATGAGGACAGATAAACAAAAGAGATGAGACGAGGACTGAACCGACGTGGATTCATGACGTGTGTGAATCTGATCAGTTCTGACGTTTACAGTCAATCATCACAAGAAGCTAAATAAATCAAACCGATTTGGAATAAAATCACACAACTGTCTCCTGGTTTTCAGGAATGACTTCAATAAAGGGAACAAATGGGAAACGATTCTTTTAAAGGGGGAAGGAAATATTCCATTGTAGCTGGGAAATCTTGATCTTTGAGGGACTTTAATTTCTGTTTTCATGAACATCCAGCATTTAGAAGGTTTGGATTCACCGACGTTGAGATTATTGCAGAAATAAACATTATAGCAGGACGACCAGAGACAGTTTCAATTTCTGGTGAAACGGAGGATAAAGAATCGGCAAAACAGCCATGGAGAGGAGAGATTTACATCAGCAGAGCAGGAAGAGGGATATCTGTGTGTAAACATCGTCTGGACAAAGTGAAAGTGGAGAAAGTAACTGGTGGAGCGCTGGCGCCGCCGCCGCTCGCCTCGTGTCCCACCATCAGGAAGGAAGGAGCAGTCAGGGGTTGTCAGGGAAGAGGAGGGAAACACTGTTAAAAAAAGCCCAGGTTGTGCTGTCCTTCACCCCCCCAGACACAACCAGGTGTTCTTAGAAAACGTCCAGTACTCGACCTCACCACGGAAAACGTCTGCAAGGTTCCTACTGAGATACCGGAGCGGTAAAAGCAGAAGAAGGACGGCAGGAGCCAGGGGTTCCTCAGGCCACAGCTCCACGAGGGTTTGGAGCCCCAAGGTCCACGTGTGCCCCAACAGAGGGCGCTGCAGAGACCAGACACCTAGTGGATAATGTGAGAACTTCTCCCTTCTGAAAGAGCTGGAACCTCTGCAGATGAACCGCGTGTCTACGGACAGATCTCATCAGTCAGGACTTTACATTACATGTGAACAAGTTCTGACATTATCCAGCGCTAAAATTGTCTTTCACGGAAAAATAAATACTTTCTGGAGCAGATGCCACAATTCAGGCTTGAATTTGTTTCTGTTCCCATAAAAATAAAATCAAGGGGCTTCCAGGACCCTCGGCTCAGGTATACAGGATCAAAGGTTCTCACACTCATATTGGGACGTCAGCGGCGTCCTCTACTCCACCTCGTTGGGCCCGTCTGTTTTGTCCTTCCTGATGACCGGCAGAGGATGGGCCTCCGTGTTAAACACCCAGTACTCAAACGGTAAGTGGTTGTCGTCGGAGAACAGCAGGTAGAGATACCTGGAGGAGACAGAGGAGGGAGCAGACTCAGCAACATGACGCTGCACTTCTCAGAATAGGAATCCATTTCATCCTCTGCATGTCTATGGTAGCGCCCTCTGCAGGTTTGTCTCTTCGATTAGGTAGGTGCTGTATTGTACGTCTTCCAGTCTCCAGAGTTGATGTCTCATGTTGCTCTGGACCACAATGGTCTTCACTGACTCTTCAGGGGTCTCTCAGCTCAACAATATAACAAGAGCTTTTTGATTTCTTTGATAAAAATCACAACAGCATCAGCAGGAAGTTTTACTCTGATAGTTCTGAAAGTTCCCCTTCAAAATAAAAGCAGACATATGAATCTTAATTAAAGTGTTTTGATTACAAGCCTCGTCTGTTCATTGCATCTGGACTCTCAACTTTTATATTTAGGACATGAGCTCAGATTCTGTTTGTGATGTTCCTTGGAGCTTCATTTCAGCTTCTGCAATATTCATCAACAGTTCGGCCCAAAAAAAGGATGAAAGAACCTGAGACTGTTAGACTCCATAGAGTTTATCAAACCTGAAGTGATGAAATGCTGTTTTCAGATTCATCAGATCTTCAGAGTAGTTGAGGAATGTTGTTGATGTAGTTGATGTAGTGAGTAATGAGGAGAGATTTCATCATAATGGGAACAAAAAACAGCAGAAGAGGAAGAGGAGGAGGAGGAGGAGGAGGCAGTGTTAGCAATAAACACTCATGAAATCTGTCTGTCATGAGGTGTGAGCTGGATGTTGGTGAAACTCTCCCCATTCACAAGTGTCTGCTGCCAACAGGCCACGAGGACGCTGTGAGTGACTGACGGCAGTAAGGAGACGGGCCGTGTCCTCGGCAGCAGCAGGGAGATGGCGACAAAAGTGTTTGTCCACTACGCCAGCATCTCTCAGCAACATTAGAGGGATGAGACCTGTGGGTCTGCAGCTAAATGGGTTAGGGTTAGGGGGTGGTGTCGTCACTGCGCTGCTGTCCACCAGTGATCAATAACACTCAACTTTCCTCTGGTTGGCGACAGACGGAAAAGCGCCCAGATGTGATTGATGTTCTGTTGTTCGGTGCTGGCGAGCCCAGCAACAGCTGCTGACAGAGAATATCTCACACTTTTAGATGTTGATATAAAACTGGACAATAATTAAAACGTAATCAAGAAAATACTACTGATTATATAGCTAGAAAGATGGGTGCTGAAACCTTGTGTGTGTGTGTGTGTCTGTGTGTGTGTGTGGGCGCGCTTTGTAATCAAGACTAAAGGGGACGCTTGTTAAAGTTTACAGCCAATAAAAAAGCGGGATTGGCTGGCACATCAGTCCCATCAGGCGCTGCTTGGCTAACCTTGACTTCCTGTCTGGAGACAGGAGGGGAGGATGGAGGATGGTGTGATACGAGCTGGGAGATGGAGGATGCAGGCGTGATGATGAACTCTAAGATGGAAGTGATGATGAAGTCAAAGTGAAAGAAAGAAAAGTAGAACTAAAGAACTAGATTATGGTTCATGAACTGAGCAGTGATAAACCTCAGACAAACATGTGACCTGTCTGTCCTTGAATGGCACCAGAACCTCAACATGTGCTGCATTAAACAAGACCCGAACGACTGAAAAAATAATTACTGCGCTAATAAATCAAGATCGTCTTTGGTTTCCAGAGGAGTCCAGGAAAGTTGTAGCTCCCGGAGTAAAGAACAAGTTTATTTGGTGAATTTCACTTTAAACCTGTCACACAGCTGCTGAAACGTTCTGAAGAACTGAGAACATCGACTGTTTTCGATCCATAATAAAATGAAACCCAGTCGGAGTCGTCTGCTGATTCAAATATGTTCACGGTGGTTCGGTTTTCAATCAGTCGGATTCTTTCAGTGTCTTAATAACGTCTCCATCCAACAACAGTAACTTCTCAGACAAAGAGAGAGAGTGAGAGAGAGTGTGTGTGTGTGTGTGTGTGTGTGTGTGTGTGTGTGTGTGTGTGTGTGTGTGTGTGTGTGTGTGTGTGTGTGTGTGTGTGTGTGTGTGTGTGTGTGTGTGTGTGTGTGTGTGTGTGTGTGTGTGTGTGTGTGTGTGTGTGTGTGTGTGTGTGTGTGTGTGTGTGTGTGTGTGTGTGTGTGTGTGTGTGTGTGTGTGTGTCTCTGTGTGTGTGG
>CAAKHB010007532.1:540712-558150 GCA_901007665.1 Aeoliscus strigatus | reverse complement strand
GAGGTATCCTTGCTGGTGACCTCAGCTGCTCGCTCCATCTTTGTCTGAATCCATGACAGTGTTGTAGTCTGTCTGTGTGTGTGAGACGTGACATCTCTGTCAGTTTGGTGGTGGTGGTGGTGGGGGGGGGGTTCTCAGTGCCTCCATAAAGTGTGATGACAGTTCAATCATAGGAGGACCAGGACCAGGTTGTGTGTGTGTGTGTGTGTGCACTCAGCTGTGTGTGTCTTACTTGAGCGTTTCTGCCAAGTAGAAGCTCTGTTGTACGTCATCGTGGTTGGGAGTTGAAGCATAGACGTCTCTGACACCGCTGTAGCCTCCTTCCACCTTGCAATGCTGCTCCAAGGCCTGGACGGGAGACGACAGCGACAGACGACAGACAGACAAAAAGAAAGATGGCAGACAGACAGCAGACAAACAGGCGTCAGACCCATGTCAGTGAATGTTCTTCAGGTTAAAACAAACACCCCAAAGGCTCTGAGAAAAGAATCTGCTGTGTGAAATCGCTAACAATCATTAGCGTAACATGCTCATCTGTCACTGCCAACTAATTACACAGGATGCTAATGTGCCTCACAATACAACCACATTAGATCCACTATAAATGTCTTCTGAAAGTCGCTTTGCTTCTTTTGGGGGAGTGGGAACTCCCTGAAGGTAACGGTGCAGGTGTTTAATTCAAATCTAGTTACAGACATTGAGTAAATATAGCATGATGGAGTTATGTTTGATTAGAATGTACTGAAACACACATATAAAGTTTGTCTAACACAGTGTCGTAGAAAAAGATGAAATGTCACCCATTACTCACAATTCCAGTTTTCATTTCATAACAGGATGAAATGAACTGCATGCTACATATTCTGGTTATTTTTACCACTAACACCCACAAACTGATCTGTTGGATCCTCATGCTATTTTTGTACAAATTAAAAAGGACACATAGTGCTACCTGCTGAGGACAGAGTCAGACAAACAACTGCAGCCACCAGAAGATAAATGTTGACCCGTACCTGAATGGCCTCCCAGCCCCACTCCCTGTATTTGGGGTCGTGGGTGAACCTCCACATGTACATGTAGGTCTCGATCACTTCGGGACGGAGGATGAAGTATTTCTCGTTCTGGCGTGTGGCGATGGCTTCCACTCCTCCATCAAAACGAAATGCTTCTGGACCCAGTTTTAACGCTGAGAATAAGAATGGCAGAGCAGCACAGTTTACCCTCATGTATGGGCCAGCATCAGATTCAGGTTAAATGGAAAACGTAGTTGTTAGATGCCAACACTCACTTTCATTCCCAGTAACAATATCCATTACTAATGATGAGAACACCCAGCTGATGATGTGTTTTGGACTGAAATTAAAGTAGCATTGACCAACAGCAGGGAAACAATCCAAACCTCAAAGTTCACTACATTTCTGAGCCTGAGAGCTGTAGTGGGTTGAATCGAAAACTTTAAGCAAATGTGTGTGCAGAGTCTTTTAAGTGCTCTGAAAAATGTGGGCGTCTGATTCTCTGACAGCCTGGAGAACTAACGACAGAACAGACTGAGAGTGCAGAAAAGACCACAGATCGTAACACTAAAGGAACAAGACACCTACAATAGTGGGCTAGAAATGAACGCTGCAGCTGGTGAGTGTGTTTACCGGTCCTGGAGTACGACTCGTGGCAGGTTCGGGCAATCTCTGCCGCCTGCTCCATGTGGTGGCCTGTTTTGTCGCTGGGCGCCCCGTCAGCACCCAGAGCTATCATTCCACCTGCAAAACAGGTCAAGTGTCCCATTTTATGCTCGAGCAGCCCGCCCTTCCATTCAGCGATGTACGTTAGGCCGCTGCTCGACTTCCTCATCAGGTTGGTTTCGATTGCCTGTGAAAGGACAGCAGAGGAGGATCAGACCCACTCCTGAGTCCTGGTGCTCAGACACTGTGACACAGCACAGAGAAGACAACTACCTGCTGACTCACTGCTGAGAATGTATCTATGCTAGAATTTGTTTCCCTCTTGAGGAAACTGATGAGTATGAAAATGAATATTTCCTCTGGGAAGTTCTGTGACAACTGAACAACCACTGAGCTGAGTGGAAGTCTGTCTTAGGACAGTTGGGTTGTTACTCTAGAACTGCGTGTTTGACAAACATACAAACAAAAGATGTCAAATGAACTAATTCCCATGACTGGTTAGTCTGTTGTTTTCCTCCAGCTCCAGCTTTTGTCCACAAACCAAAAGTATTCTGTTTACAACCATTAGAAGAGCAAACAAAACCAGGACATACACATTTATCAAGTTTTTCACCCATAAAGACGCTTACAATTAATGGAGGACCATAATAGCTGTCAAACATTTACTGATGGATTATTAACCCGTTAATCCTGTGATGAACAATGCAAACATTTGTACGTGGTTGGTACAAACAAAGGAGAAGAACACTAACACTTAATCCTGATTATCATCACATACTACACCAAACCAGTAAAGTAGGAATTAGATACAGAGAACAACACTCACAGCTTTCAAAATCCAAGACCAGGATGAAGAAGAAGAAGATAAAGAGCGATATTCTAGAATTACTGACAATATGACAAACTCTGGCACATCAGCTCTCAGGTCATTGTTACAGTTTCCTCTTTACAAATAGTTTACCTGTAATCCTGCAGATCAGCAAGGATTATGGGTAAAGTATCCCTGCTTGGGTAATTGTGTACTGAAGCAGCTGTGGTAAACAGACTAAGAGCCAATCATCTTCCTCCTGCTGAGACTCATCACAGTCACCACAACCTCAGCTCACACAGAGACACACGAGTGTGTGTGGATTTATTTGTTACTACCTACTCAACTATGTATTCGGCTGGGCTATCTAACTGCTGATACACATTATGAAGGATATTCTGGCACAGAGAGAAAGTCGGAGATTCACAAACTGAAATTGACCCAAAAATGTAGCAAAACACATCCCATTTGATTTGATAAAGACAAGAGAATATCAAGCATATAACAAGTTATTTGTTTAATCAAAATAAAACAGTTACAGGGGATATTACTGATGCTGCATCAGATGACGCATGTTTAAATAAAACTGAACTAAATCTAAACTAAAACTCAACTAAATCTGAATTGTGTATCATTATTACAGCAGTGATTTCTGTTGTATGTGCGTGTGTGTGTGTGTGTGTGACAGAGAGAGAGAGAGATACCTGCAGGGCGTCATAATACATCTTCTTGCCTTCCTCATCAGTCTTGTCAGACATGAGCCAGGCCTTGAGCAGGTACTCATAGAAACTGTCGCCTAGGCCGCCGACGGACACGTGATCTACAACAACACACACCAACAAACATGAACACTCTCCCATGCACACACACATGCATGGATGAACACAGCAGGACATCATTCACAGGACCGAATGACAATACAACATTCCTACAGTTTGGTGTGTGTGTGTACGTGTGTACATGTGTACGTGCGCGCTCTAGGTGAGCTTCTCGCCGTCTGAGCCTTATTTTCACCACTGCTGATTGTCAGTGCAGGTTCATCCATATGTATGCGTCATTAACAGAGTCCGGCTCAGTGTGCGGAGGGCACAAATGAAATGTCAGCCGTGATCATGGTGAAGTGAGGGAAAAGGATTTGGAGCTGATAATCTGGCCCTCAAAGGTCAATATTAATGCAGACATCAGAGACATGATGGATGATATATATGTATATGGAGCGTCAGAAATCTGTTGCGGAATGAACAGAACACTTGAAATTTCTTGGCAAACTATAAATAGAACCGCAAACGATGAGTCAGTTCTGTGCCCACGTAGAAACCAAACAGCTGTTTGGATACGATCTATGATGCTGAGATTTTTCAATCATTAGGCAGCAAACCGCCTGAGGTCATAATTTATTCACTGCCATCTCTGTTGTATAATGTCTTCACAAAAATCATGAGCTTTTTGAGTTGTTTGTTTCTTTTATTTATGTGATGTTCCAACTCACTATCTGCTACTCTCAACGGAATATGTCATCAGCTGCATGTGATACTCGTCGGGGGTTAAGAGTGTCAGCTAACGGCGACAATTAAAAACTGTAGATGTGTGGGTAGTAGTTTTGGTCCATATTTAGTTTTCAGTTTTGATGATTTCAATTCAGAAAAATAAAACAAAAAACACACACATCCAAAAGACACAACTGGGATGGGTGCTGGATCAAGAGATGACGCTCCGTAAGAACAAGAAGGATGAAAAATGAATGAAAAAAGAAGATACGCACAGCATGGAGCTCCCGCTAATCCAGTAAATAGAAAGACAAAATGTACAAAATGTACAGAAAACATTTACAAAAAATATGTACCATGTACAAAAGCATTTTTAATAACTCCTAAAAATATAAATAATACATAAGTACACAAGGCAGAAAAGCCTACTACTAAAGAGGTGACTGTCTAATCTGAGAAGGATCTTTCATTTTCTAAAGGTTTTGTACATTGTCGTTCTATTGACTTCATTTAACATCAAGTTTGTCTATTGTGTTGTTTTGTGTTTTTCTGTGTACGTATTAAGCAGCTTCCTGTTTATTCAATGTTCACAGCCATCACGATGAGAATAAAATCCTTAACAGGAACTCTAACGGTGTATGTATCTTTCATCCTTTTTATTCTGATGATTTTTATACACACAGAGAATATTGGTACATGGAAAAAACGTCTCAAATCAAATGAAAGAAGTTATTAAATTATACTATATTTATATCTATATATACAATACTAAAATACACTGGGAAAAACGGAGGTGGGAAAATAATCTCAATCTTGCACTTCAAAATGCTTCCCTGCTGGATACACCAGATAGGCAAGACACACAAACAACACATCTGTCTTTGCTGGTCCTCAGCCAGGCTGAGAAAATGGGTTTGAGCAAGACCGTCCCCATGAAACCACATGAGCTAATTCCACAGGCACCAGTGAAGACATCTCAGTCATGAGAAAAGACGGGGTCAGGATTCCAGAAGAATGGCTTGAGCTATGCTTCATGAGGGGAAGAGAAGTGTGAGGTGGGAGTGAGGAGCACTTACGTTGTCCCCACTGGCCACTGTTTGGGTTCAGGTAGTTGGGGTAGAGCCCCTGAGGTTTGTCCAGACGGTTTAGAACTTTGCGAATGTTCATGACCTTAAAAAACACAAAACACAAACACAACTCATTCATGATGTGCCATTACGTGAAGTATCACTTTGACGTTGTCATTGTCTTCTCATTTCAGGTGTGCGAGAAGAGACTCATGGTGGTGTCACTTTCACCTTCTGAGCGAACTCGGGATTCCCAGAGAGTTTGCTGAGGTGCATGAACTCCAGATGCAGGGTGCCGTACTCAGCCAGGATGCTGCTGCCACCTGATGCCCACGGCCAGTTTCTACCGATCCCGCTGCATGGAGACACAGCACAATCAGTTAATAAAGCAGAAGACAGAGTGTAGGAGGCCACCTACAGAAACACACACACACAGAGAAAACAATCTGACAGCTGAAAAAAGGGATTATTTGCATTTGAAGACAAGTCTTTTATTTTCTCCATTCTTTATTAAGACTAAATCACCAAGTCAACAACGAATGGCTCCTCATCACAGGCGACACGTCTACTGTCTACTGAGAGACTTCATAATGAACGAGGACGGACGCGGGGTGGGACAAATGTTAGCGGTGGAAGTAGCAGACTGAGGGGTGGATTAACATGCTAATTGCCCCCCGACTCATCGTGCAACACAAGACAATTTGTTTCCTGTTACAACAAGGATTTAATGAGTCAGACACAGGATGACCACAGATTTGTTGTTGGTGAAAAATTGGACTTTGCAATGCCATTACATGTCTGGGAATATAAATATAAACTGTCCAAAAACAGATTAATTCTTATAATAACAACTATTTTAGTGTGCATGCCCAGCAGACGATGCATTCAAATGAGCATCAGAAGTAACGTGATTAAAGACGAAGCGTTGGTACAGCAGGCGTTTGGATTGATATATAAGCTACTACTGATTCCCTCTGTTTGTTTATCCCCAGCTGCTCTGCACCGTATGAAAAGCTCCTTGTGTTTATTAAATCCTCACAGCCTCCTCAAAGCAGCGGGATGAATAAGTTAATAAAACGTCAGCCTCTGATCTGGAAAGCCAGCGCCATTACGTGAGGTCGCGCCCATATTTACTTTCATTAAACCACAATTACACCATGCTGCGCTGAGATAAGCAGGAACATGACAACACGGACCACACTGGTCAGTTACAACGCGTGTGTCAGGCTACTGATCACAGCCCGCCCAGAAAAAAGTGGCATTCTAGGTTTCTTTTTGCAAATCTGATGTGATGGTTGTGATTGAAAGTGGGACATTTTATTTTCGGAGGACATCGAGGAGGACTCCTTGATCATGACACAGTAGTCTCCTCATTCTGTCCATCTGTCTATCCATCTTCTTCCACCCTGTGATGAATAATACACCCTGACTGACAAACACAGGCCCACCAACACCCACAAGCACTGATGTGAGACTTGTTAAGGAGAAGCGAAGCAGTGTCGGTGCAGAGTGGCTGCGACACAAACCACTGCATACAACAAATGATACACTGACTGGACTCAGACAGTTTCATTTATAATCTGGTCAGATCCTCAGCAAGTTTTAGTGGGAAAAGTTCAGCACAACTTCAGATGCCGACTGAAACAACTAATTAAAATCCTTTTTAAAACACACAGCTGTCAAAGGCAGCTGGTGTGTTTGAACAGGCTATTGAAGTTAATAACTTGCATAGAGGAAGTGAAAAATGACGAGGACAGGCTTGAGGTGTGTAGCTTTTGAAAAAGGCAGTGGCACATTGTTGCTCTTACAAAGGAATTTACATGCATTAATGATAACATGCCCCTTCTATCAGCTCCAAACACTCGGCTGCAGCCTCACTCAGTCTGATATGACCAGGAGTCACAGGTTGTTAGTTGTTACGATGTCAAAGCTTCAACTGGTGCGCCACCAGTTGATGATCCCCGTCATAAACGGTTAGAGAAACAACCGTTTGCTGCTGAGCAGGTGAACAGGGTTTTATGTCTAGTTTTTATCCATCCATCCTCTATGATGCTTGACCTGTCATGTGGAGCTGGCACCAATCCCGGCTGACCTTTCTTTAACCGTTCAGTCACATGGCTGAAACATGGAGACAAGCACAATCCAGACTTTCTATTGAACCTTACTGCCCACCACGTATTTGTCTGGTGGATCAAACATGGCCCTCGCTGTGGGAGACACCTGAACATACACACAAAGTCGCTTCCTCTGGGTAAATAACGAGCAACAACTCACAATCAACGCTATTATTGTGTATCACACACACAGAGACACCCACACAGCAACACTGAGGGGAACTAAACCACATTCAATAAAACTGACATACAGCAAGAAAACGAGCAGGTCCGAGTGCGGCGCTGTAATGAACTCACTGCAAAGCTCCATAAAACCACAGAGGAACTGCAGAGCCAGGTAATCATTCCTCAGGAGGTTAGAAGTGACATGTTATTACTAATTATCATTATCATACATAAAAAATATTGAATACAGGTCCTCTGAATTGACAGCTACCATCATTTCTCTGCTGCTTTTATCTGAAGGAGGACAGCCGTTAAGTGGAGGAACTGGGAGGAAACCAAACACGCAAAGACCATTTTAGAGTGAACTAATGTGTCAGTCAGACCTGTCGGTAACAACCACACTGAGTGAACTGTGAGTGAAGTGCTGCACGTCAGAGAGCTGCTTCAGCTATGGTACCTGTCATAGGCCCACAGAGAGACATTTTGTTTTCTGTTGAAAACAAATGTCCCAGTCAGCTGGACAGTTTCCACAAGATCCAGATTTCCTCACATGGGAGAACGTGAGATGGAAAAATCCTTTATACACACACGTGTTCATACACCTCTTCTGACTTGACTCTGAACAGTCCTGTGATGGTGGTCCTCTGGTGTGTTGAGGACCCTGATGGATTTGTGGAGTGTATTTTTTGTGATTGCACTTGGTTTTTCTTTCAAAAGAGTATTTTTTTAAATTCACCTCACAAACTGGAGGAGTGACACAATGACGTCCCATCACACTGCATATACCAGAATACTAGACTGATGAGTCTTACTTTCTACAAAATAAATGTCGTATGATTCAGTACACAGAAACAATTATGTCATTCTGAATACAACACAATACAATACAAATTTTACTATGACCTAGAGCTGTGGGACTTCTCACAGACCAACGTTTCAAAGCTGATGAGGTCATTTTAATAAATGCTCCTAGATTATAATGGATTTACTAAATCCCACGTCTCATCATCATTTTTTATTTTTTCATTTTTCATATTCTAACTTTTCCATTTTACACATTCAAACAGCTCAGCCAGATAATACATGCGTGACGATAACGAGTAATTCACAAAACAGAATTAGGACAGAAATAGAAAGCTCATGATAGCAATATATAAAATATATAAAAATATGATATAATCTGGTTTTATATGTGCAATGAGACACAACAACATGTTTGAAACAATTCCTGATTTTAAAAAGCTGCCAAATTCTATTTGAGAGTGCAGAAACAATAATAATGCTGCAGCAGCATCCAGTGAGCTGCATCCAGTAGGCGAGAAGCTCCACAGAGAGACTGTGAGTCAAGGTGCAGCCTGAAGGTACCTCCTTCATGCTACAGTAACTCACCATCGCTGGGTGAAGACCTCCACAGAAAGATTGAGTAGAACCAGTGACTCACTTTGGAGACATGAAGGTGCTGAACTTGCTTGAGGCTAGCTGGTTAGCCTCGGCACGTATCTCAAGAATACAACACAAATATGCCAAAGGATTGCATATAAAGTCATCGGAAAAAGATGAGAAGTCTGTGCACTCGGGACATATGACATCTTAGGAGCAGTGGAGGCTTAAAGGTTAAAGAAACCATCAGGACACTAATAAGCTGCCTTTTCGAACCCCTTGGACAGTCATGAAAACAGCGTGAGGGAGGTAACAGTCCTTTCCCCTGTTTTAAGATTCAGTGCCCTTGAGAGGCACCGACCCCCTGATGCCTTCCCTGCCACTGCTAAGTGCAAATGTAGCTTTGGTCAAGTATAGAAAATGTACTTTACTTTACTTTAGTGATACTAAAACAACAAGATTATGTTGCTTAGTGGTTTTATGTCATCTCATCTATTCAGCAGAACCAACAATGCTTTTAAGGGAGCTTTCAACCAAGGTCCAGACCGAGGTTGGTGTTTTTGCTCCACTGTCTCCATTTGATCGTCGGTTCTGGTTTCACCCTGCATTAGAGAGACAGATACTTGCTGCGTCTCCCTGCACTGGACAGTGACTGGCTGTAAGGATGCCTGTGTATGACGTAGTTGAGGCACCAAAGCTCTTCAATTAGCTAGTTAGCACTGTTTACCACTTAGCAAAGAAGGCAAATGAATAAACAAATTGGGATGGCAACGTCAGGTCCAAAGTGGAGCCTCCAGTGGTTCAGTTATCTGCTCATCGCTCATGTTTACTTCCAGTATTTCCAGTACATAACAAGAACTTCCTGTTAGAGGACATAAAGAGGAAAGGACTCCTCGTGCTCATCTAGCATTATTTTACAAAGCACCCCTCAAATGAATCTGTGCTCTTTGGTGAGATGAAGCGTATATTGTGGCCCGGTTCTATTATTTGCTCTCTGTGCCAGCCCTTTTCACCATCCTCCGCATCCGTGCCGTGACCTCTCTTTTCCTCCCTCCATATATCTTCCTCTCCATCTGAAAAACTGTGGTGCCTCTTCTCCCCTGGGCGCAGAGAAAATGTGAATTGCGATAGATTCACAGTTAGCGACTTAATTAGAGGCCTTAAATCATGGCTGCCTTCCACTGCCCCAGGTTACTGTAGCGGAGGGCTGCGCAGTGTGTGTGCTCTGAGAAAGAAGGAAAGAATTCTCCCTTTGTGCCCGGCGTTTGTTCTTCCACAAATACCATGTTTGTACAGTGTAAGTAAGGATGTTCTGTATGTACGATACCAGAAACAGGTAATTTAAACCTAAAAATGACAAACAAACACTTGTGATGTGGAAAAAACACAACCTCCAAGAATGTAAGAGCAGCACTCACCCACTCCACTTGAAAAAGGGCAGTAACAAATCAAGCTTTGATCATGTCAACGCTCATCCTGACATGAATGCTTCTTGTTCTGTTCCTGTCTTCCGTACAGTTGAGTCGCCCCATAAATCCTGTTTCTTTTACTATTGTAAATTACAATACATGAGTTTAACCAGCATTGTGGATTTAATTCCCTTCACACTGTGTTTTGATGAGCCCAGGTTTCCACCAAACTTCAACAGTAAATCTGCAATTTATATCACTGTTTTGTGTTCCGGGGTGCCACCGTCCCAGGTGAAAATATGAGTCTGATGACTGTAATAGTTATATTCAGAGGAATTTTGTTCTGTGAACAGAGGCTGCAGTATCCAGAGTGCAATCACACTCCCAACAGGACAGAAACACGTTATCACAGGCTGCCTTCAGAGGATTTTATGAAATATGGATTCATTTGAAAATACATGTGATGAAAATATGCACCAACTACACCTGACTTGAATCTCACTGTTTGCTTCCTACCTGTCAATAGACTCGACTCCCTGAATATATGTGTGCACATGAAGTGGTTTAAATATTTACTTTCCTGCAATGATGTGAAAATCATCTCAATCATCTAGGGCCTTATTTAGATGGTCTAAAGCGCAAAGCAGCAGATGTGCAGCCGTGGCACTTGAGAGTTCGTTTTTAGACTGTGCACCATGTTGGAGATTCTAAAAGGGTTGGACTTACTCTGTGAATTAGTTAGGGGTGTGTTTTGAACGTATCATTCAATGAGCCAATGAGTCTGGAGCACGTTGGATTGATAGACAGTGGACTGATCAAGGGGAAAGTACGAACGCTTCACAGCTGAGGAGACAAATCTTCTTGTGATCTTACTAAATACCTGTGGAATATTGTTCAAACCAACAATAACACAGTAGCTGTCAGGATCCACGGAGCCCCCCCAGGTTCTGATCCTGTTGATAACTCACCATTAAAGACGTGTGTTCTGATAAATATTAAAATGCAACCGTTCACATGGTATTCAGCAACAATGCAGCTAAAGAGTATGCCCCTCATCAGCCCCGATTGTCCTGATTGTACCGGTACTTTTGCACCCTGGTAAGTAACTCCAAGGGAAAAGGCAAAACTCCATTCTCATCATTCAGAGCAAGTGCAAATATCCACTCAATTATTAAGTTTATTTTTCAATCACATCTACAACAAAGGCTCCATGACAAAGTGGCACTTAGGCAGGTCAGCCAGGGTGACCAGCCCACCAGACTGAACTAACAGAGCCATTCTCCATCTAGGCCTATTAATCAAACTCCAAGACCCCAGGGACTGGCTTTTTCCAGGATTGATTGCTTTAGCCTCTGTAGCTTAAAGAGTAAATCTATCCTGAACAGACATTTTTTACATTTTCTTTTATGGCATGAGGACAGAGAGTGTGTGTGTGTGTGTGTGTGGAGGGGGGGTGATGGGTATTTAACTGCAGCATCTTTAGAATGACCTTTATTTACACAGCATCCCACTGACACAGTCAGTGCCAACGAACTCAAACCTGACTGAGATGTGATGTTTTCCGTTACGTTTGCGTATATATCCATATTTTTGTGCCTGATATCAGGGGAAAATGAACATGTAATCATGATGTCTATACTCCCACAGTTAAAAATGTTCCATTCCATTAGAGTATTGAGCATGCTGAAAGAACCTTTATCAGCCTGAATGTGATCAGAAAAGCTATAGGATGAACTGGCCAGAGCAGATTACACACGAGGTAAATACTGTGTGTATTCCTGAGAGAAAAAGTGAGACAGAGTTGGAGGAAAGGATGTGGTTTAGATTATTGGACTTTCCTCGCCAAAGAAAAGCCAGTTAATACAATGGGAAGCTGCCTGAGATGCTCACATGTGGCTTTACGGTACAGTTTGTATCCTTTCTGGAACATGATCAGGTTAAAAGTGTAAGCAGCAGGTCAACAGTGAAGAGCAGTGAGAGTCTTTTACTGTGATTATCACAGATAAGTTATGGGACTTTAGTGACAGCAGTGTAGTGAGACTGACAATGGGAAATAGACTTGATTATGTTCATTTTACTGCCTTTTCACGTTCAGTTTCTAATAATATCTTCTTCGTTAGTCAACTGAGAGATCAGATCATGGAGGAGCTGATGGACATGGCCTCGTTTCCTGTGGCATCTCCTGGGCTCCTGCCATAGCTACAGGGTACATAGATGAGAACTGAGCTGGAGGAACGAAAGGGAACGAGGGCACAGAGTGGACTGATACCTGTGATGTCCTTAAGGAGATACTGGGTCACTCTCTGCAAGATGGATTGAGCAAAGGACGAGGAAGTAATACATGAAAGTGGGTACAGATATTTTTGTGCAAGAAAGGAACAAAAGTAGGGAAGAGAGAGAGAGATCAGAAATGGGGAATGGAAGGAGAAGATAATTGGGCCTTGCGAGCACGTCTTTGGGAGTTTTACAATTTGGGTCAAGGTTATGGGAGCAATTTAACAGCTCCGTAGCTACACTGATTCAAAACTATCGAACCTGCACCCATGAAATAAATATTCAGACTGGGACGCAGAACTATCTGATCTGTGACTCATTCTCTAAACAGTAAAGTTCGATCAATTTACATTTAAAATGCCTGGCTTATAGCTATTAGCAGACAGCTTCTGAGAGTAATGTGTAATAAGGTGTTTAGACATTAAAGGCCACTCTCAGATTCTGCCAGTGGTCTCTCCCAGCTTCTTTTCAAGAAGCCTGGTATCATTGTGTGCAGGGGATCATGTGTCTCAGATGAACGCTGGTCACTGAAGCAAGGAAATGTGATGTCGAGGTGGTAGACAGAGCTAACCAGTTGCTGTCAGTCTCTCCACGTCTGTCACTACAAGCACATTCAAGCCCCTTAACAGGAGGAACTGTGAGTGTTTTTGCTCTCTGGTGCGTGTGAGCATCTGTGGGCTAGTGTCCCTACACAGTTGTCAACCTGCAGCACCTAATGTCCTGGTAGACTCTGAAAATAGCACATTTATTGGTGGTTGTGTCTTTTTTTTATGATCTTCATGCATTACATGGTCTCTCTGCTGTGGGCACAACCTGCGGCTTCATGAGCTGGTGTCAGAGACCTCTGATCATTGCGTGGGGACAAGGACTTTGGTTTGAGGGGAGTGAAATCCAGGTGGAGCCAGGAAAGGTTGTTTTAAAATCAATGCGGTAATGTGTCCAAAGATCCAACCACAAACAACATGAAAGCTTTCAGGCAGCAGGGTCAATGTTCACTGGCACAATGGATGCATGGTGTGGGAGTGTTTGCCTCACAGCAGCTCCGCCAACATGTTAGTAGCGTAAGCAAGGTGTTCCTAATAAAGTGGTTGCTAAATGTACCCACACGCTCACTCACAAACTGGCTTTCTCCCTGGGGTGTTACTCACTCCAGAGTTCACTCACCCATATAAACAGAAAGAAAATTAATTTGTTACGGTGCGTTTATCCCCATGACAATCTGTCTTTTTAATTAACGGCCGGCAAATAGGAGAGTGTCATGTTTCTCTCAGAGGAGAGAGATATAGAATAAAAACAGGAGAACAACAGAAGAAGTGAAGCAAACTCTAGTGTTGATCACTCATACAGTATATGATGTTATTGGTGCAGGTAGTCATAGACGTTAAACTGCATTACATGATCATTACAGGAGACTGAATTGTTTATTTCATTCTTCTTGCGTTATTCTCCTATGAATATTTTAATATTTTTTAATTTATAGGACCAAAATGTTATTTTAATAACAATAATAATAATCATAGTTATTATTATTATACCAAAAATATATGTATATATTTTTGATTTTCTTCCGTTTCATTCAAAAGTCTAGCACAGTTTATTTTTACACTGGTACTTAAAGTCGACAGAATATGGATCTATTGAACAATAAGTCAAAGCAGATGATAAAGCTCTTGTAACATCAGTTGGCTTCATATTCTATGTGCAGGCGTCAGGCCCCACAGGGTCGTACCCCTGCCAGTGTGTCTTAGTGTATTTATTAAGGCTGTCTGTGGCCTTTGGCCTTGTCACAGGTTTCAGAAATTCTGGGTTTGAAATTTTGTGAGTGCAGCTCAGGTTGAGAGCCAGCTGCTGGCTTGTAGCCTCTGATGAAAAAATGAAGCAAGTTGTGTCTGACACGACCAGTCATGTCGTTAAAACTTCTCGCGATGCGAGCAGAGAAGAGCGAGCCTATTTTCACATCACGCCTCAGAACACAGAACGCTTTCAACGATCAAACCTTCCAAACAAATAGCACCAGAGTGGACTGCTGCGAGAGAGAGAGTGTTTATCTTACCTCTTGAGGTTAAGCAGAGCCCAGGGGATGCCGGTGGGTGTTTTGAAGGCTGGTAGCAACTTTTCGCCCAGCTCCACCGCCTTCCTCCGGAATACCTGAGAATGAAAGAAGGCCCCTCATTATCTGGGGATTCAACACTTTCTTGTCCCAGCTTGTCCACTAAATAACTTTTACTTTGTCCGTTATGAAAAGCAGCGCACTTTTCTTAATAGGTTTGTGATTCTTGGATCATGTTGTCATGTTGTCAGCCACGGCGCAGCCTGAGTACAGATTCAGTTTGCGGTCAGTACATTGTTCCGGGGAAATTCCACATTGCTGTTTTTGGTTGCAATCCAGAGCCAAAGCGTCTCCCTGGGAGGCAGCCTCGCTTAACACTGAGCTTCAGTCCAGCTGTGCATTAAGTTCAGGTGAGTGCAGCAAAGGTTAAATCCTGTTAAGTAATATGACTTTCTCTGGGGATGGTAACTGATAAGACAGTGATAATACAGAAGCTAAATAATGGACATTAATGAGCAGAGTTTACTGTGACTGTCCTGTTAATCTGTATGAGCGAAGGCTCAGAATCGTAAAATTTATCTGATGGGTGACGATATAAGACTTAAGCTGCACTTTTAAATTAAAATGTATCTCGTTGAAAGTCAGACCTCCATCTATCCAGAAAAAGCTGAACTCACAAACCTTTCCCCTTTCTAAGGTATTTTTAAGACGACATTAAAGTCTGAGCTGGTGAACGAGGTCATTTGCACATGGCACTGACATTAAACTTTACTAGGAACCAAGGAAGACAAGACATTCTTAAAATTGAAGTAGACAATAAACAAAGTCCACAACAGACATCCACTATATAAATAAAAATAAAGTAAAAAAAAATGAAATGAAAAAATAAACTGTAGTAAAATAAAACTTCTTAATCACCTTGTTGTATGCAGTACTCATTGAACAGAATGGACCTTATTCAGGCTGAAACCCAAAACAACCCATTTTCCATGAATCTTGTTCACGTGTTAGGGGCATTCTTTCCAGTCTGGGCTGTTGCGCTGGCACACCGACTGGACGGCCTTGCTCTCTTTGAGCCAAGAGGTAACACTCTCTCTCGGAGTCCCGTTATGTTGGCTGTGAAGGTGAAGTGCTTTCATATTTGGCTCCTGGCTCGAGCTCAGTCAAGCAGTAAAGATTGGGAGGGATTTGGCTGAAGTTGGCGTTGGCCAGTTGGAAACTGCTGCCAAGGTTTTCAGGACACATGAACTGCGGTGCATTCAGTCCCGTGGGTGGCTGACGCGGAAAAACGTTCTGTTTAATTTGGTGTTTGTGTTAACCACTGCAGCACACATGCAGGGCTTCTTGATCTCTCACGCTTCATGTGCTACTGTAGCGCTGAAAGTTTGACAGGGAATTTGTACTGTTTCCAAAGAATGTCTTCATTCTGTTGTCAAGACTTCTTTATCTTTTTCGTCACTATGAGAATATTGCCTATCTCCAGGATCTAAAGGTCAGCCAGCAGTGCTCACTGTTTCTACACACTCTGTCCCTAAAGGATGCTGCATCCAGCAGGGACTGAAACATGAGGGTGGGGGCGAGAGGTTGTGAGGCACAAAAGCTCCAGAGACTTCTTGTCAAATGCAATATCGGATCTCTACAGGTTTAACATATCAGAACCTGGAAACACGTCTATACACAAACTATAACACACCAAGAATGTTCTGGATCATAACCATCAAACCAGTCGCATACGTAATGACTTTACACCAAAGTTATTATCATTTCTCCAGGGTAGTGTAGCAAAAAAAAGAATGAATAAACGTCATTGTAGCTTGCAGATAGTGTAATATTGATTAAACTGAACAAGGGCAATCGTCAGTGAAGAATCGACTTGAAGGTCTTGCAATTCTTCTCTATAGATTTTCAATAAATCTGTTTGTAATATGGAATTACAGTCTTTTCAAGGTAGTGTGTGTGTGTGTGTGTGTGTGTGTGTGCATGTGTGTGTGCACGTGCGCTTGGGACTGCACTGTGAGAGCAGGATGGTGTCGTAACAAGCAAGACGCCAGATTCCACAGAATTCAATAACACCACAAGCACACTGAGGGGGTGTGGAGGTTTGGAAAACACTCCTGGGGACGCACAGCGGAATATATTAAACACACGCAGCATCCAAGGCCATCGAGCAAACTGCCAACAAGCTTTAATAACCAAATGAATTATACAGGAGCTGACCAACACACACACCCATGAAAGCTTGTGGCTGCTGTCATTAGGACAAACTGATGTTGATAATCACATTTCACACCTGGGCGCTTCTGTGGAAATATCCAATAGGAAAATAAACTACTCTGTGTGTATGTGTGCGTCTTTGTGACTGGTCACCACACTGACATTGGTAATTAAAGTATGTGAGCATCCATGATGATGAAGCTGAAGGCAGCACATACGAGGGGAATTCTACCACGGCTTTGATTTGGAGTTACACCAATTGGAACACGTGTACTATTCATAGGTTTTGACTTGTAAGAGCAGATGTAGGTGTGCATATTCATGAGTAACACACCTCAGACATCAGGAGCTGATTAGGTATTAATGGGATACGTAGGAGGAATGTATAGAGGAATGCATCTTATGAAAATGTTACTGTCACAGGAAAACGTTTGAATTAATCATTGCAGTTGTGATGAGAGTGTGTGGCTGTGGTGAGGACCGATGGGTTTCAACATGTTTACACCTTGAAAGTAACAACTGGAGGGTGAGTCTGGATAAGACCGAAGGACTAAATGACCTTCAGTGGCAAATACAAAACGGGAAACACAGCGACAGATTGTGATTAATAAGGAGGTAAATGTTGATTGAGCCATGTGAAAAAATAAGAGCATATGTAGTTGGGATTCTAAGCCAGCATGAAACACAGAGCAGGAACATATTTGACGTCTTTGTTTTTTAGACGCAGAAAACTGGAGGTGAACAAACCAGCAAATCCAGCAAATTGAATGCAAAAAAATGTTCTTCTTACA
>CAAKHB010007532.1:508141-540692 GCA_901007665.1 Aeoliscus strigatus | reverse complement strand
TGATTATATGTATGCTATAGAATTTATTATTAATCATCTAGTAGTCTGTGGCAACCCAAGCTGGATTTGGAGGGTTATTTGTTTTCCAAGAAATGGTAGCTTCTGCATTGCATTTTCACTGAATAATGAATAAGACTACTAATTCTCCAGCAGGGGAATTAGTAGTCTTTGCACTTGGCCAACCAGCAATTTTGTTTGTATCAACTATGCATTGTCCCTTTAATTTAATTAAAAAACAAACACAAAACCAACAAAAAAACACTTGCAAATGCAATGACCTTTTAATTCCACTTCCAACATGTAGTTTTTCAAAAAGAAACTACGTGTAATATGAATACCATCTTCAGCACATACCCAAATGTCTAGAGTTGAATTGGAGCAGAGTTTGTCGACGAAAAGAAGGACAGCAGGGCTGGTTTTACTCCAGAGATGAGTAATGAAAAGATGAAGGAGTCGACGAGGAAAGAAATATGTCCTACTTTTCTTCCTCTGGAAGGTTTGTCCTCCACAAAGTACGGAAAGGCAATAAAATGGTGAGGGACGAAAAATAACAGAGAAGGAGAATGTAGGTATATTTTAGTAATTGTACTGTGGTTTCAGGGACAAGGTTAGATTATGGGCCATCAAGACCTTTAGGACAAAGCAGACATGATCTCCTTACCTTACAGCCTTACAGCCATAAATGGTTGTGGTGTGTGAGAAAGTGTTTTGGTTGTCAGGATGGTGGTTAACCACAAAGGGTCTAACAACATATGGTTCTCCACCAGCAAGAGGTTCAAGGCAAACAAGACCTGTGATGAATAATTGTGGCTCTTAGTGCAAAGTGCATTGAAAAGAAACTGCTGGATTGAATGAGGTCCTAATGAGCAGGCCGACGCCTGACGACGACGCCGTCAGTGTATGACTGAAGTGGAGAACCAAGCAGTAATTAAAGTTTTGCAGATGGTGGAAAATATAAATATATATATATATAAATCATCCATTTACTTCATCCATTCATTTCAGGGGACGAACTGAATGTATAAGCTTATTTCACACTATATCAACACACACACACGCCCACACACATGCACAAACAACTGGACCCAATGACAAATCTGTTTCATGCCCAGTGCTGCGGGACATTCTTCTTTGGGAATATTGTCCTATCAGCAAATTAAGGGATTATATAATCCAGTTAATTTGTGGATTTGTCTTTAGCTAATTCAAAAGTCAGGCTGAGCTGAGTTTTCAGAAGAGAAGAATATCTTCTTTAGAACAATATTTTGTGAATTTTGTATTTGTATTTAGTGATTTAAGTATTTATTAGGTACAAATTATAAATGAATTGATCGAGTACACATTCCTTGTAAATACTATGTATTTATAGACAGGCTTCTGAAATGTCAAAGTATGGTGGACATGCAGTCAAGTCAGGCTCATAGAATAGAGTAAGAGCACAAGTTTCTAACATTGCCGGTGTATGTGAGTGCGTTCACCCAATCCAGCTCCACTTATCTAACCAAATACATTGGCAGTGGGTGTGTGTGTGTGTGTTTGATTATGTGCTGAAGTCCGTGGAGAGAGACACCTGGACAGCTCCGGGTAACTAAGACGAATGGCCAGGCCAGGCTTCTGAGTGACCAGGAGCCTTGTGGGACATATGGCCCAGATTACAATAGAGTCTGTGGGGAGGGAGCGAGACACATGCTGACACCTCCACCCGTCCTCCTGTATCCTGCTCTGTTCTTCCTTCTGCCCTCTGTCACCTCCTCCACATTTGTCAGACATGCCAGGAGCTCACAGATACCACTGCAAGCCTGATGTTCCATTTTTCCTTTCTCAACTCTTACGTTCTTTCATCCACCTTTCCTTGCCCTTCCGTTCTTTGAATTCCTGTGACACAAACCAATGACTGAAACATTACTGAGTGACTATCATCGAACTACCACAGCCACTGGAGATGATTTTGGTCGCCAGCAGGTTTCTATTAAAGGGTGTTCAAATATATCTATCAGGAGAAACTGTCGACATTTTACACACCAATAATCTGACAGCTCCAAATATCACAAGAAGCTTGCTGAAATGAAATCCGCTCTTTGAAATTTCAGGCACAGCAGGACAAGATGAGTCAGAAGAATCTGTCTCCTGCTGCTGTACATCACACTCACCCCTGTGCTCTTGTCAGAAATGCTGACATGGGATGTATTTTGGTTGAACATCATCAAGCTATCAGTAGCTTTCAGAAACTTTGATTTCATGAGACCAGGCATTTTGCCTCTTTTGTCACCCTGGACTCCACTGAGTGTGATATGGCAGATGCTGTCTGCATTTCGACCAATAATCACTGCCACCATGTCGTGTAGATGCCCATCCACTGCGCCTGGGTGGAACATGAACACTCCGAACTAACTTTCAGCAACTGAAGGATTTTTCTGTGTTACATGAGCGTGTACCACACATGTACAATGTAAAATGCATATTTGGACCAATTTACAAAAGTATAGATATTTTACTCTAAATGAGCATTTGTATTTTAAAAGAAATAAAAAAGGTTCAAATATAATACTTAAATCATTTCCACAACTGCATTTTGTTGGGCTCTTCTTTCCGGTGAGATAAATATTGCTTTCATATCCAACCAATTTCTTGTATTTCAAGTCCAAAAGGAACCATGTGGTTAGTCGATTCTATTTAAAGTACCTTTAAGATGAAGCTCAGAAATGTGATATTTCACTTGAAAAGTTAATGAATCCGTGCAAAGAAAAATGACTAAATGTGGAAAGACTCAGTGGGTGTGAGACTGTCTCCGTTTCAACTGAATGAGACTGGTTCGGGGGCGGCAGCCCTGACAGCTGTTTTGGAGAGGCTTAGGAAACACACACAAACACACACAGCCCACTGAGGAGGTGACAGCTTTCAGTGCTTAAGAAGCTTGTTGTTGTGTGAATGGTCTCTCTTGTCTTCCTCTGCCCTCTTTTAAAGTCTCCTAGTGTCTCTCTCTGGGTTCAGCTGGGCTTCAGCGAGAGAAATCACAGTAAAAAGGCTGGCTAAAAAATAACAATCGAGAATTATTTAACAAAAGCCTATGGTAGTGAAGGATAAGCACTTACAGTTCTATATGGTCAGTAGCAGAAACAAACCCGTCGTTTCAGTTCTTCTCTGGTCAAGACTCACTTCCACAGATAATATATCTGGTCTTTTTAACCAGCAGGGGGGAGCAATGGAGTCGTACAGGGTGTAACACATCTATATATTTAACCTTTTCTTAAAAATGTGTAAATATGTTTAGTTTTAGTTCTGTTAAATTCTCTCTTCAGATTTGCTCGTAATTATTTTTACCTTTATTTCCATTACAGGATGATTGAAGTATTTTTCTATTCTATTCCATGTATATAGCCCACAAATAATTAATATTTGTGGGCTATATACAAAAGCTAATAGACTGGCAGGGCTGGGAGGATGCCATAAGCCCCGCCCTCGAGGTAAAGTTTGGTTTGGTAACGAATAGTGCAGCGCTGCAAAAACTGTAAAAACACAATTTATACTGACAGCTAATTTAGCGTGCTGCCATCTTGAGCTCAGAACCCGGGTCTGAGGGTGATTTCCCTGGTTAAGAGGGAGTTCTATTGGGCAACTTCCTGTCCGAGGCTTGGACTTGGACTGCAAGAATCAATCCAAGAACAGGGTGACACAGCTGCATAAATAAGAACACACAACTAACTAACTAATCAGAACTTACTTGTGTAGTCGTCCTTTGTTTTATTATTGCCACAGCACCCGTGAACGCATCCCTGCTGGTACTCAGAGTGCACCGTGATACCAGCCCTTCTTAAACTAATGGCTTCTAAATTTCAGTGCTTTGGCGAATGAATTCGCTTTGGCGTTCCCAGACAGTGTTCCTCCCAAGAATACGTTCTCCTGCTCAATGTAATTCCCCCTCAGCGAGCAGACAGCGCTGCAGGTGAAGTTGTTTGAATGTGAATGAGGCTGGATTGCTGAGACAGAGAGAGGGACGGAGAAATGGCCTCTCAGCTAACGTAAACCAACACTAACCTTCATCTGAGGGACTTCTGTTGAGGAAGAACATAAAGGAGAAATACTGAGTGGATTCCAGACACAGTGAAGGACAATCAGGCAGCTACATGCCAACATGCTGATCTACAGTGCCGGTCTACAGTTTTTTGTTTTTATTTTGTTGAAAATGACGGCTGACGGCTGACGAAGGGGATTTTTGAGCTGACCTCGTTCATCATTAGAGTAGTTAGTCACTGAAAGTCAGTGTTCTTTACATTGTTTTCCACTATGTTCAAATCCTAGAGGTTTGTATTTTGTAATAACTACACAAACATAGCCTGTCTTCTCTTTACTGTGAACTCTAAATCTGTTTTTAGACCTAATAGAATTTTCAGGTTTACATACTGTCGCAGCTTTGTCATTCTCAACTGCATTATTTATTGAAAATTTAGCATAAATGCAAGTTGTTGTGGCAGAATGTGTCCTCATTAGAAGCTAATGTTAATAAATGTAGCAGCTCTGGGTTCTGAGCTGGCAGCCTTTACTGGATATGATAGCCACATGTCAGAAGAGCCTTTCCAGGACTGGGCTTTGGCTTCATCCCAGAATACAGTATTAGCATTCTTTGTGTTGCGTCTGCATTTGCACATCATTAAACGTGAACACACAAGCCATGAAAATCAACGGATGATAATATTTCCTGTACTCTCTTGTGGCACGGTGGCTGCTGACTATGCAGTTTTCTAACAGTCAGCTCTGTTACAGGAGCTGATTTGAAAATGAAGAGGAAGTGACTTTACATAGCAAAGTGACATCTGTACGATAGTTACGGGGGGAGGAGTGTGTATTTCCACGCCCTGGGAGCAAACAAGGTGAGTACAAGGACTGGACATAAGAAGTGGCGGTGGTAAAGATGGTTTTGAAGCCATGCCTTTGACGAGAGGCTTTTCTGACAGACACACACACCACATAGATACTTCAACAACCCAAAGCATTTTACATTCCGAACACAGCCTTTTAAACTATGTTTTTGGTCACTTCAAGCTATGAAGTCGCCCCCTGCTGCACATCAGAGAAAATGCAGTTTTATGGCCGATATAAAGAAATCAGCTTTATTGTGGCTTCAGTTATCATAAGGGTCCTGGTATCAGTTACCATGGAGATTTTATAATCTGAGAGGGACTAAATGAAAGCTGACACAATTATGACTTAAAGTTTTCTTACTTGGTGCACCTCACTTAACCTAATTAGCTCTGCTGAAGGAACAGTTACAGAGGCAGAACACGCAAATCCCTCATGACTACCAGATTAGACGCAGAAATTCTTTTGACCAACATATTCTCTAAGATGCTGAGTTGTCTGAAATACTCATCTTGCCAAGAACACATGGCAGAAACAATGACCATGTTCTTCACAAGAAACTGTTGAGTCACTTCAGCAGCCACTTCAGGGGTGAGCAGGAAGAGAGGTGACTGACTTGTACTAACAATGAAGAGAATATATCTCCACTAAAACAACAGACTAAATGTAGAGATAAAAGGATGAGTAGGAGTATGATAGACGGAGAGGAGAAGTGCCATTCAAGTGTCCCAAGGGAGCTGTGTCAACTCGGAGCTGCGATCCCTGAAAGGATTTCATCCAAAGCAAAATGTCAAATATTCAGTCAGACAGTTCAACAAGCCACAGAGCGTTAAGAGCCTGATCTGATTCCCCCTGATAAAGCCAATAAAGACCCGACCGGTGTCACAGATCAAATAGCCAAACAGCATTCTGTCTATCTGGAACTGGAGTTCTGAAGTTTTGTGTCTAATTTACAAGGCAAGAATCGTTCTGGGTCTAAATGTCACTGGAAATGTCAGTCACCACAACCTAAAGGGCAGACGTTTTATGTTGGAGGTGCATGACCCATATTAAAAAGTATTTCCAAAAAAGTGGACACATTACCAGTGTATGAGGACTTGAATAAAATTAACAGAATAATAGATTTAGACTTGTACTGCTCAAAGCATGTCATGGTTGCATCATTGGGGGGAGTCAAAATATCTTCAAATCAACAACAAACTAGCAAACAAAGTGACACATTGTGGGTCTGCAGAGATTTGTTTTTGTTGAGACAGCTGGTAAATTTAGACAAAAAAGGACAACAAAAAACCCCAATATGGTTTAAAGAACTTAATTCCTCTTCCTTATATCTATTTTTGAAAACATGGTGGCTCAGAAGAATCCAATTCAAACTGTCAACAAAAGAAATAACTCAGAAAAAAAACAACAAACAGTAAAAATACAACTCAAGCTAAAATGATATTGTGTAGAAAGGAAGGAAGGAACAATGTTGTCACAGTTCAACACCTCACTGATTAAAATCAAAACGAGTCGCTCAGATGTATGATCCATATGAGAAACACTGTTCTGGTTTCACATTCGGATGATGGACATTTCACACTTTAGCATTAGAACTATATTTACACCTGTCCTGGTCAGTTTGTTTTCACACAATAATAAGATTATTCTCAGTATAGCAGCCACAGAGTCAAATAAATGAATCGTGCTTCTATGGCGCGAAGTAGAGGTGCTCACCTGCATTCTTTCTACTGACCATCAGGAGGCGATGCTGATAGTGTTCAGATTCAGATCACTTTTATTGATCCCTTTGGATCCTTCAGGGAAATTAAAGATTAAATCTGAATCTGAATTATAAGGATAGGATAGACAGTTAAGAAAAAAAAAAAAAGAGAGGTGGCTTTATGGTGGCGTGTAGAACAACTGTTAAACAAAGCTCCCTGCCAAACTGCAAAATTCTAAAGTCCTAAGATCTCAACAGCTTGATGACTCACGTTAACTTTTCCTTCTTTTTCAAAGCCAGGTTAGACACACTAGAAAGACAGGCCTTCTGTTACAGCCCGTGAAAACACCAGTCGAACATCAAAAAGGCATCACAGGGGACTGCAGCTGCTGAAGATACACAATATACACACACACACACACACACACACACACACACACACACACACACACACACTTTAAGACCTGCTAGCGAAGGAGATAGCTGATGTAATTGGACTGTAAGTCCCCACGAGCTGCAAGTTGCCTGGTGTTGAGTTGAAAGGCGCAGGGCCGGCACCGGGCATTAATATTGAACAAAAGAGCTGCAGGGCTTTGCTGCATTTTGCCTTTTGAAAAATATGGACTTTTTAAGTTTCCTAACACAGATTAGACATTATGGACACAGACCAGTCAGACTTGAGGAGAAGACCTTCAGGTCAGGAAGTTTGGAGAAACATCTCTATTTTCTAGCTGTGGTATAGGACATATACTTGACTCCTCTTTACATAGGTGCTTACTCAAAGCATCTGACATGTACCAGTCAGCTTTCAGCCCATTCCTCACTTGAGATCTGCTTTGCTGATTCCCTAAATTCCCTAAAACATCTGGACCCTGCAGCCTTCAGCAAACGTTAGTCCAAGACAAGTAAATAATGGATTAGTTTGCTATTTCACAGCTTCAGACGAGTAAATATGGTGCTGCCGATGAGTCATCGATGAAGTTCACTTGACGACAGTAAACATCTACAGGTCTCAGAGACAAGCTGCAAGCGCTTTGTGCTCTAAGGGTCAAATCGTTATTGCTTTTGGTTGTGCTGACAGAAAAAAGCTAAAGACAATTTCCAGACTATGCTATGCTAGCTGCTGTTAGCTGCAGCCAGTGATGCAAGCTGATGTGTAAAGCTTGCAGCCCTGCAGCTTCGCCTGCAGAAACTCTTGGTCTTTTCACGCTACTGAGCAGAGTAAAGGCTGGCTGCACCCTAATGCCACATTTTCACCGCTTGCTAAAGCTGGAAGTAAAAAAAAAGAGAGCACACCACGCTTTAATGTCTGGTATTTCACAGTCTATGCCAGGGAAAAGTGAAAACTGTTTGGGTCAATAGCTTTTTAATCAGAGCATTTGCTGGGACTAGCTGAAATGAGTGCAAAAGCCTCGGAGCCAGACCGCAAATGAGAGACTAAAATGGTACTTGCTTCGGCAATGCAAGTTTGTTTAGCACATTCATTTGAGATTCTCTATGGGCAAGGAAATATGGCTATTCAACAGGAACCACTTACTTTTCTGCAGACTGAACTACTACATCTACAAGTTCCAATCAAGCTGTAAGAACCAATTCTGTATTGGATCCCAATGACAGAATATTATAAGCATAAATCATCATATTATGTTGCAGATGGATGACCAATAAAGAAATGACATGAGAATGAGATGAGTGGACTGAGTAAGAGACGCAGAGGGAAAGAACAGATGCTAATCTGTAATTAACCCCTAGGTTTGACAAAAAAAACGCAAAAGCAGGGGATCTTGTTCTTCCTCTGTCACTCAAAGATGGCTGTATGAAAGAGGTTATATTAACAAGGCAAACAGCTTCTTGGCCTTATCTCCCTCAGAGGAAGAAGAGATGAAGCCCGACGGGAGAGGGCTGAGGAGGCCAGCTGACAGGACTGAGAAACAAAGCAACAGACATGGAGTCCAGGGAGGTTTTAGGGGTTTCAACTATATCCTGCCAAAGATCTGAAAGGTCGGTCATCCTCGGTCACATCAGCTGTCTCGTTGGACAAATGCACAGTTTGTGATCATATCAAACATGGGTGGAAGCCACGGTTGTTATCTCTCATGTGATGGCTCTGATGCACTCTGGGTGATTACATACTTGATAATGCCCCGTGGGAAGAGTTTAGCCTGATTAAATGTATTTTTTAATCATAGTCAGCAACCTTTCATATGAATGGGATTTAATAATCAGACCAGACTGGGCTTGTTTTTTTCAAATTATAAATCAGGTTTTAGTAGGAAGATTCCGTCTCCCAAATGCTCCAAATTTGTCATCACCAACACCTACAACTTTTATATGCAAATCTTCTACTCTGAGTAGAAGGGAAGATTATTATTGATGAATAGGGGCAAGGGTGTGTTTTAATGTAATACATGAACATGTTTGTCTGCAGCACATTCAGCAAGTTCATCTTACACAAGCACACATGCAGCTCTTACATCGAGACAGTTTGTCAAAATATAACCTATAAACATCTCTTTGAGATGGCAGTTGTGGTTGTGCAACTATGGCAGATTTAAATAGTCTGCTGTCATTCCTCTCAGTCTAGATATACTGAGTTCATTCCTTTAGAAACTGTTAATTCCTCACAGAGGAGGTCTGATGGTGTTTGTATTGGATGAATCATCTCATTTGGCTGAACTACCAATGCAGCACCTTTTATTTATGTGCTGGGTTTTTGCTGTTGTTGGAAGGAAGATCCAATGTTAAGCAACAGAAATGTCGAACAGAGACCAACGCAGCCTATTCCTCAGTGTTTGTGTGTCTGTGAGGATACACCACGAAACAAGAGAGGGGAAAATACAGCAATGTGTGTTCTAGTCATTAATGTCTGTCAGTGGAGTGTAGGAGGAAAATTTGACAACTATTCACTTTGTGTGAGAGGATACATGTTTTCCATGACATGTGCACACTTGCAGACACACTGAGCTTAAACAGGTTTCGCCACAGGACAGAAGGACGACTGAGGCCAACTGTGACGCCGCTGATTGAAACTCTTGCCTCTTGTCAAGCAGCCTGCTGCTGCTAGTGGCAGTGTGGGTGTGTGTTTGATAAAGCAATATGAACAGATGAGAGAACCAGTCATGTCCCAAAACACACACATGCTTAACCCAGACTTGAGTGTTTGAGTGTTCAACAGATCGAGGATTACCACAGCCCATGGCTGACCTCTGACCAATTAAATGCAGCTTGAAGACTAGCAGCTACATTGAAATAACGTTCAACAGCCAACAGTGTGCGGTTCCAGTACCAACAGCAGTAAGAATAAAATCACAATTTAGTGAGAATGTAAATGAGATTTTCACTCGTATATAATTGGCTATGTCAATGGACGGAATTCTACACAATTTTTTCCCTCTATGACACTGTCACGGAATAAAACCATCTGGTGACATGTTTGTTGACCTTTGCAGAGAACACCTGAAGCTGTTTTGACTGGAGATTCTGAAGTTTTTGATTTCCAGTACAACAACAATGACTAGGCTTAGGCTGCACACATTATAAGACAGAAGCAAATTACTTCTGGGACTCATCACAAAAAGGAGTCATTAGTACACATATTTCTGGCAGGAAAAATGCAATCTCATTCCAACCAACCAAGCAATTATACTGTAGTGTAATATTTTACCTGACAGTCTCTAATGAGAGTTCAGGAGTTTCTGAGGTATAAGTAGTAATAAGTTTATGAGAGGGGAGATGATTGTGCACTTTATGCTCAAATGATTCGGCCCTGATTGACAAAATATCAATCTACAATTGTGCATGGAAATCCTCCAGAAAACACCTGTCTCTGCGATTAGCTTGCACTTTTCAAATGTTGATGACTGAATTGGGTTTGAACACATGGCCAACATTACTCTTCACTGCCACATTGTCCCTGGGACAACGTGTTTGTTAGTGTCATCTCCTACAGGATGCAGACTCCAGTGGAGGGCTGCACATCTCAGGCCAGACAGAATCACAACATCAAGGTCAGGTCCAATTATGAACAGAAATTCTCTCACGATGTTGGAGCTGTTGCTATGCAAACCATTGTTCCACCTCCAACCTTCAGTAATTATTGAGAGTGGCTGCAGTCCTGTGTGGCCGTCAAGGACCCTCACAGAAGGCAGACATCATGATGAAGTCATTAAAATCAGGCTCATGTGTGCTCCCACACTTCAGCTTGATTATTAATCTCTCGTCGTTTCCAACAACTTCCAATTACACCACATTTCTGCTTCATTGCTGCTGCTCACAGCACGCTCACGGTTTTTGTAATGTATGTTTCTATTATTTTTTTGTTTTTTGCAGAAGTCATCGCCATGACTTTTTTGTAGGTTGACTCATTCACTCTGGTTTCAGTCGTACATTAACTTTTAGCTGGTTAAATCCATGTTTATCTGTTGACATCAAACTAGGTACATTTATTTTATCACAACAACTTTCAAATTGTCAGTCAACAAAATTAGCCACCACCATTACATCTGTACTCCTTTACAATAAAGATAAGGCTACAAACTTTGGTTCCATATTGTATCAGTAGTCAAAAAACGTTTTGGACAAAATAAGTAACATCCCATCAGGGTTTCAGCATCCCATCAAGTTTCAGCACAGACCTTTGAGAGCTGGCTAAGAAACCTGAAGAAAGGAGGGAAATAATGTCATGTGAGGTGAAATGGACCGAGCAGGAACATGTATCATGACACAACAGTTTCCTCTTTTCCCTTCTCAATCATCCTGGTGCGCCTCTCGCACTCCTCGGAACAGATTAGACCAGCCTAAAAGACAGATTAAGATAGATATCCAGAAAATTAATTGTCTACGGTTGGTATAAGAGAACCTTTGCTTGGTGATGTGTGTGTGTGTGTGTGGACATTTAAGGCGCTTTACTTGACGGCAGCAGGAGGAGAACAGAGATTGCTAGAGGGGGGGTAAAGGGATGGGGGCGGTTGTTTTTCTCTCCCCATCCCTGCAGCAAAACCAATTTTCTCACTGAGTGAATGGGATATCCTGAGGATAGAAGATAGAAGCTGTCTATCGGCTTCGGCCAACACATCACATAACATCACACTGTGTGTGTGTGTGTGTGTGTGTGTGTGTGTGTGCCAGAGAGAGTGTGTTCGCCTGTGGCTCAGCTGTCAGTGGTCAGAGGGGCAGGTTGTTTTGCTGACCTGTGAGGCGAGAAGTCAGAGACGGGATTACACAGCAGGCTGGCTTTGTGTCAATGAGCTGGACACTGCCTGTTTGGTTTGTGAGTTCCGTATCAGAGAGAGACATTTACATCAAGTATCGGTAGGAATGATGTTAAACCACCCTGTTGCACAATATGCTGATATTACAGCTCTCCAGAAATGTAACTATACAAAGCGGCTGTACGAACCTCCGCAAGACCGCAAGATCTATGATTGGACTGTTTGCGTCATGTGACTTTCCCAGCTTTCCGCGCAGGACTTCAGTGTCTGCTGAGCAATACAACCGTCATGAAGACAAAAGTGAAGTGAGCTGAAAATGATGCTACGGTATCAAGATCTGCTCACTTTCAGTCGCTATCACTTGAAAGTTATCACATAGAAAATCCACTAAGAACCATACGCTGAAATCTTAACATTCAGGATAATGGCGTAGGCATCAGTTCAACGCAGAAGCATAAATCCCAATCAAGTGCATAGCTGCTGCCGCTTTCTGTGCCATATAACACCAGAATCTAGGTGCACGAAGCAAAATGTGGTCTGATGAAAGGTTATAGTACTCCTGTTACAAATACTGTAACCAAGCATTCTCCCTCTCCTCCTAATTTTCATGCCGGCCAGTCACCTATAGTCAGACGCTGTTCTCCTTTCTCTGCTCCTGCTGTGGTTTTCATTATCTGAGCGTCTTGCTAAGAGCTGGCCCACATCTATTTATCTCTGTCCACCTCAAGAAGCTCTTCATCTGGATTTGACGAGTGTCCGTTCTGTGTTTGAGCATGTTTCATTCTAAACTCGCTTACACCAAAGAGGGCAACACCAATCAAATGAGGGCAAAAGAGGTAAGGAACAATTTGAAACAGTTTACTGGGTTCTGGTTAAATTAAGTACAAGGTGGTTTTTAATTTTCCACATTAACAGCATCATTATGCAGACCGGTTACGGGCATATTTCACACCTCCATGGAGGGCATGGAATGGGCACACGGAGCTACATAGTTTCTGTGGTGGACTGAGGATGGAAACTATCATCCTTTATTTAGTCTGATGTCACATTAGGTCTTTTCACTCTGGAGTTTGTCTTAGCTAGGGGTAACCCAAATTAGGCTACAAAAAGCCAGTGGCTATCTTAACCTCATTTGATTCATTACTCATTATCCTTAAACCCAAGGCGAAGGCTGCACAAACTGGACGAGCAGTGATGTGGTGACCACAGACCGTGAAAAGACAATGAAATCGGGTAACTTGGAGCACAACAACTGCTGAAAAATGTCAAATCTAATCAGACCTTAGACAAGAGAGATAGGGCTGACTGCTGATGGGTGCCTAAGATGGAGCTGTGAGAAAATATACAAGACAGTTACCTAGACAACCAGTGCACCAGTCCACAGGTGACCAGCAACAGAAACCTGACTTGCTGACTCTAGTTGTAAATTGGGGGGGATACTTCCTTAAACAGACTTAGATCCCGTTCAGCCATGGTAGTGCTGACATGCATCTTTGCTGAAGTTCATACAGTTAAGACACACTAAACACACACTAATGGGGCGGTACTCATTTGTTTTTTCAAAGCCCGAACAAATATAACTAAGAAGATCAAAGATCATGGAGTGTTTGGTTTACTGTTGTTCTTATTTATGCAGATGAGCTGCAGCATGAGCACTGCTGTGATATATTGGATTTACTCACTGAAATTATGTGCACATGTATTTACATTTAGAGCAGGGAAATGAGATCTGGTCACATTTGGAGACACATTGGAATGCCGGAGCTTACTACTTGTGATTATAACTTTAGACAGTGGTTAATGTAAGACCACAACAGGGCCTTAGTAAGCCTCCGATGAGCTCACAATGGTGTGGGTTGTTGCTGATGTTTCCTATGTATCAATAGCATCTGTGTGAAAATGAAGTAAGCAGTTGTTACATCCCTGTCGGCCATATGGAGCTGAACATTTACTGAATGTTCATCTACACTTCTGGCTGTTTCCAAACCTCTGTATGTACGTCCATCAGTCACAATCTGCCTCCATGTTTCCCTCCCCTTATTTGCGGCTTTCCTCTTTCTCCATTTTCAAGTCATGTTGGATTGACAGCCCAACCACAGGCAGCGAAAGAGTCACAGTCGAATGAGTCACAATTATAAAAAGGCCGATACATTGAGGAAAAGACCTTTTTTCTCTTCAGCGCAGTGAATTCCCATCACTACAAGATGTTCCCGTTGTGTTTACAGCAGCTGTGTTGTTTGACTTTGTTCTTCCATGGGTCAAATCGCCCGTCACAGGATCCGGAGAAAAGGAATAGGAAACTGGGCAAAGCAATATGGAAATAAATGCATCTCACTGATTCATGCAGGAGAAAAGTGCAAGAAACACAAATTTATTCTAGAAAAATATGCGGCAATTGTGTTTCAGTGATCCTGATAGTGTGGAACGGGTATTGAGTGGAGTTTAATGAGGTCTGTTTACATCAAATAAGCATTCGTACACTTTGATGACCCTAAAATCATGAATGTGGCTGAAACGAAATTAGTTTCAAGGACTCCTGCTGCAGTTTATTCAATGCAAAATCAGTGACCGCTTGTTGTGAGATGTGATTAAAAAGACTGAATATGTGAATAAGTGACAGAACAGCCCTGCCATCAGTGCTGATCAGAGCTCCACAAACACTTGTGAAATCCAGGAGGACTTGGCAAATACGCAGAGTGCATGTTTGGGTTGGGACACGTCCTCCCCTTGTGTCATCCATCACTGACAATAAAACCTTTCAGGAAATGAATCGAGGCCTGGCAGCAGGAACCTTTAGCACAAATAATTTCTGCTGTTTATGGTGCAGAAATCCATGTAAATACTGAGCTGTGCCAAGCTAAATCAGTCAGACAAAGACCCGTAGGGTGGTGCAGAGCCACGATAGCTAATGCCTCTAATGCCGACTGTGAAGAATGTAGCAACAAGAGTCATTCTTAGCCAGTCGCTGGCGGCCATTTCACAGATGAACGGGGGTTTTATGTTTGTGTTATGGGAGGTTATGATTTATTTACTGGGTTTTGTTTTGTTTTTTAAATTGTTAAATACCTTCTGCCTGGTAGTAGATCACACCTTTGCCCTGGGAGGCACATGATTCGTAACATTTCAGTACAGTTTTGTATTGTTGCTAACAGATACAACTGCCACCAACCAGGAAGTCTTTCCATGTACATAATGCAGAGTATTACATAGAAAGAACGAAATAACTGTGCTTTAATCAACTTGACTGATTTCCAAGTACTTGCCCCGGGTATAAGATGTATCTCATCATAGTTAAACCTCTTGAAGTATTCATGTAATTTCTTCTCGTGCTGGATTACTGAATGACTTCTGCCCGCACACTGGAGGAAAATACTTTATTCAGAAACAGATCTGTGTTCCTCCAAAAGAATTTATTCACCATCTCTTGTGAAGTTTTCCTGACATTTGTCAGATATCGTGCTGGCAACACGGTCATCGGACACAATCGCACAAGATTTAAAAGTTTAACGTCATCATTTATTGCAACTAGGTGTTGCTCTGGAGGTTCCTAAATGAAAGGCTCACACACAACACCTTCATTTTCTTTATTTTAGCTTAGTTCATCGCAAAGGTACGTGAGAATCAAGTGTGTGTTCTACATGCAGGGATTATATCTTTAATCCGGCTGTTCTTTGACGGAGGGGATGGACCATCCTGCCGACACCAGATTATTATGTCAGAAGTGAATATACAGGGCTGGGATTCATTTAGCCATTTTGATAGCAACTGTAAAGGGTGAAAACCTCCTTCAATCAAGAACAATGGTGACTAAATTAAGCAGATCTTCACCACGAGGATGTCTTAATTCACACAATGCAATCACTTCACATTTAATTGCAAATTCTGTCGTGTTTATTGGGATTATACAGCTTTACTTCACCAACCTAAAACCTTTTATTGTTTCTTGATACTGCCGTCATTTAGTGGGAGGAAATGTGTGTTTTATCATATAAAATTAACAAAACTAATTTAACAATTAATGTCTTGTTTCTCTTCTCATTCTTCATTTGCAGCAGTAATACGTCCATTTAAAGCTTTTTAGGTCATCCTGTTTATGTCTTCATTGCTTCTTGTTTTAATTGCTTCCAGTAATTATGTCTTGCTGTTTTTTTCTCCAGTTTGATCTTTCCTTTATCTCTCTCTCTGCATTATTATTATTCTTGCCTCTTTTTCTTTTCTTCGTCATTTTTCAACTTCCCTTCATAGTTACTTCAGTTTCTGAGTTCCATTGTCATTTTACTGTCAACTGCATTACGTATAATGTAATAAGAGATGTGCCTACTTAACCTTGTGAAATTATATATTTTTCTCCATCTTTAACCATTAACTAGGTGTGTGTGTGTGTGTGTGTGTGTGTGTGTGTGTGTGTGTGTGTGTATTAGTGAAGATCCTTTGAATCATCTCTGCAAAGTTTGCCAACACAACATTGTTCTTTTTCTCAGTTGAATAGGGTAAATGCTGTACTCGACCCAGGCAGCAACATGGAGAAGTCCCTTTATGGGGGAAAGACACTCCGCTCTTTTGGGGTGCTCGCTTGTTCTTTTGTCCCTGATTCGATGTAAACATGTTTACATGGCAGCGGGATTCAAAATGTCTGGATTGAAGATTTTGCGTAGATACTTTGACTGATTCAAGGCGAAGCAGCCAAATGTCTTCTAACCACAGGCATATAGGCAATTTACAGTCACATATGAAATCAGAAGAGAAATGACTGAGTTGAAGGGGAAACAATGAATGCTGTATCAGTTGTACTACAGTTAGCCGTCAACCGGTCCACAAAAACGAAGTTCAATGTCACTAAACCATTTCATTTGACACAACAGAGCTGAATGTAGGACGAGTCAAACTGGCTGTCAGCTTCTCGCTGCTCGCTTTCATTTCAGTCAAGATCTTCTCAGGAGAGACGGTGGGAGACGGTGTCATTTGAAACTCTCCTCAATAGAGAATGACATTGTGTCTCACCAAACTGGAATTAGTCTATTTCATTACAGCATTACCACTCATCTAAAAGTACCTCCAGTGCAGCTACACTTCCTCTACAGGAGCTTATTACAGATGTGGGTCCAGACTGCACTGCAATTGTTCTCAGGAATTATAACACCCCAGATGACGATCTGATGAATGCCATATGTTAATGGTGAAATACATATTGTGTGACATCATCGACTTATCAGGCCTTAATGTACAACTTCAATATTAATCACCATTTACAATTCTTAAAAGCATCATCTGACAGTACTTCCAACACTGTGTACTACTTCACTTGTTTAAAGTGCATCTAAATTTAGGCTGACACTTCACAATTTATGCATTTTTTTCAGGATTGGATCCTGCTGCTGGTAGCAGTTTTAATGCAAGTACCTCTCAGCTGAGCGCGGCAGTGTTTCACTCAGTCGATCCTTCACCACCAGCAACTTTCAGTCATGATTTTGAAACTGCTGTACAACTTTTTTGTACAGTGAACTTCAGTTCAGTGGCAGTGGAACTCTTTGCTAGTAACTGGACGTGTTGGTGGGAGGACCAGTGAGCAAACACAGACTGTTTATAGAGAAATGAAGAAATCAAAAAAAACATTCAACTCTTGTTTTTTATAATCAAATGAGTGTGTTTACTGTTGATGTTATTTTTAAGTTTTATTCAACCTTATTTTGTTCTATTTTTAGTTATGTCTGCTTGCAGAGTTCATACTTATTTTATGTTATCAACTCTTGGTGTTTCTATTGTAACATTTAAGTCCCAACATTCACTGACAAATAAAATGTAATGTTCCTCCAGATTTTATATGTGTGTTGGGGCACTGAAAAGCTCATTGAGCTTGAAAATGGGTTTTGCCAGCTGAGAACTCCTCGGCTGCCTCCTGCTAGTGCTATCTCTGCTTGTTAATAAAGAAGCACTTAGCCTTGCAACTCCAGTTCGCTTGCTGCTGTGATGGTGCCATAGATTCAGTGTGTGTGTGCGTACCTGTTGTGTGTGTATTAAAGACGAGATTAAAATGGCACTGGAAAACAAAGAGGCTCAGAGTGAAGCCTCTCTTGTTGCGTCATCAACCAGGTTTTCTGGAGGTTTTAAAAGTGGGTGCTTCTCAGAGGTATTCACTCTTTGGTGTGGTTTTATCGTTTGTGAAGAGACTGAGGCGTGTAATTAAACAGGAGCAAGAGAGAGAAGCAGATATTGAGGCAGAGAGGAGCGAAATACTTGGCTGATGTCATTTACCCAGCCTCTTGTCATTGAGCAGACTCCCACAGAAGGACTGGCGCTATGTGTAAAGAAGACGCCCAGAGGAAATGATTTCCTCTTATTTTTCTGAATAAACTCTGTTTTAAGATCCTTTTCAACACTGCAGGAAACATTCAAACTTTTTAACCTCGGAAAAACACCCGCACACAGGAAGGCAGCAATGACAGCTTTCACCTCTGAGGCAACCTGGTAGTCAGCACGAGTTCACTCATGTTCCAGCTTCGGCTGTGTGGAAAATCAAAGGCTGCCTACTTAGGAATGATTGTTTTAGCCTTCAGCTACGCACTGTTCTCACAACCACTGATGAACAGTCTGTGAAGGAAACTGACTGTTAGGCCTTTGCTACAGCATCCATGTATCTCTATCTGTGTTTAACAGAGACACAAATGAAGGTAGATTAAAAGGAGCATATTTACTGCACAGGCAACACTTTAATCTGTTTCTTACCTCTTTCCCAGACAGGTAGTAGGCCGAGAGCAGACCTCCGACAAACCGGATGTTCACTTCAAACACGGAAACCTCTGCGTTCTGCAGCAAGGGAAGGGAGGGGAATCGATTACATGTAAATAAACAGTAACTTGAGCAATTAAATCATTAATTTATCATCGAAAAAGATGCCAAAATTTGTCCCAATACAAGGAAGCTGTCAGTTGTTGTAGTTTGTAGATATTTGCAACATCCAGATGATAATGAGAAAAAAAAGTGGAAGGCAAGTCCATTCCATTCAAAAAGTCATCAATTGATGTGTGCTCCATCCGTACATACAATGCCTCTGTTTCAAGACGGATTTTTACAAACACAATGGGACAAATAAGTGGAATCTGAAGTTTGAGCTTCCATTTGTTTCCATTTGCAGCTTTATCTCTCTCTCTCCCGAGTCAGAGGAGGATTTTTTTGCATGTGAATGACAGCTCTCATAAATCACTGCTGTCGCCCAGGGAGAGAACAATAGCCACTGTCTCGTGGAAATACAAATTAAATACCAAACAAAATGTGTCCTGCCATTTTTCTCACAGTCTGAGTGATAGAGCACTGGAAAGAGATTGTGCTGCTAATATGTCCCAATTAAAACAAAATTATTTGCAACAGCAGCTGCAACGCAAAAGGACAATAGGACTTCTAGCCTCCCCCTGCTATCAGCAAGCAGAGCTTAATAAAATAAGCTATCCTGCAGTATTTTTCTGTGCAGGGTCACTGACACACTCTCTGAATCAGCTGTTATCTCATTCCTGCAAGAGATCCCGACAAAGTTGTCAGGGAAGTCAAGTCCCTGATGTCGCAACATTCAAACCACTTGAGAATCCACAGGAAACCTGACTTCCTCACAGTAACCTCATTAAGAGCTGTAGCAGGAGATAACATCCCAACTGGACCTGTTTTGGATCTTTTATATGAAGATCGACATCATCAGAGATGACCTGTATTCTCATAGATTAAAAACCTACAGTGTTAAAAAAAGAAAAAATCATAACTGTAGTTTTCTTATTTAAAGAAATGCCCTTTCGCCTTTGTGCTCTACGTAGTTTATGTTCCTTTTTCTAGGGCTTTGAGTTAAAGCAGAGGAAATCTCTGGAGTGTAAGAAACTCTTTACTTTCTCCTTCCCTTTAAATAGACTTGAAAGTGTCGTTTAGCTGCTTGGGTAGATATAAAAGAGAAAAAAAGTGTCCGTGACCTCTTTGCGTCCTGCAGTGGGACTGTTGGAGCTACATTTTGATGTGGAAAAAAACACTCAAACTCAATTTTTTTTCTCACTTCTGATGTGCTTTTTTTCCCCACATACACTCCGCAGGTAAACAGCTGAACAACGTAAATTAATAGTACTGTTATCAGCTCTACCAGTACTATATCTGCTGGTGGAAAAAGTCCAAATTGCCATTTGTAGACTGGGTCTCTCAAACTCAGTATTAATGATCTGAGAAATGGGCTCCTTCCAAAGAGCTGGAGGAGGTGTCAGGGGAGAGGGAAGTCTGGGCGTCCCTTCTCAGGCTGCTGCCCCCGCGACCCGACCACAGATAAAGTGGGAAAAAATGGATTCATGGATGTGTGAAACTTTATTTGTGATTTGGCTAACAGAAATGCTCACATGTACCCTTCAAAAAAGGTCTATATAAAATAAAAAGAAGAATTATAATTACATTAGTAATGTAATAGGATAACCGCCACCTGCTGTTTGGAAACTGAAATGAAGCTGGAAGTTAGTGGCAACCACTGTAGCGCTTCTTATGTAAGTGGACTTCTAAGGTGAAGTTAACTAATCGTCTCACTGAGCTGGAGGCTCAGGAGAGTCGTCTATTATGCTGCGGTTGGGTATATCTTGTTCTTCTTTGAATAGATTTCAACATCAGTGAGTCAAACTTGTGCATCGGGCGTCGGCACACCATCCTGTTTCCATAAATATTTATTAGTTTTCATATTTGAAGGAATCCACAGCTGTAATCAGCCCACTCACACCGCCAGGTTTTGTTAGTAGCCAGAACCCTCTGACAGTGCACTGGTATGCATGTTTTCTATGTATACACACATGTTTTCTGTGTACACACAGATATTTTTGACTTGGTGTACAGGCTTGTTATGCTGCTATACAATAATAAATTCCGTTCACTGTTGTCATTTCAGTGTGTTTCTCTGTGTGAGAAAACATCTTCCCACTTGACAAGTCCAAGATTTGGGCTTGCTTAAGGACAGCGGCACTGATGTCGATTCAATGTCATCATGTGTGGAATCCTCCCGTCGCCCTGTTTTCTTGAGGTGCTGTCCAGTGACAGAAACACTCCTGGCTACTGTCATCATTGTTGGTAAAAAAAATGTCTCAAACAATCTTCCTTATTTGTTTCACAAAGATCTGTCTCTCTCTCTCTGTGAGTTTTTTTTTCTTCTTCTCCTTCGGAGCCTCATAACATGACACGTCTGAATGTGGCAGTTTTCTTCTGGAGCGACAAGGCTATATTTGGACATTTATTCAATATTTTTTCTCTGGTGTTTGTAATTGTTCACAACGTATCACATCGCTCATTTATTGTGTATGTTACATAGAGTTCCTGTCTCACACCTTTCAAAGACAAAGACACAGAGCCTTCGGTAACCTGACCGAACCTCACACTTTCCCAGTTGGTTTCACAGTAACATGAGTGTTCCCGTTACAAACATTTATCCTAAGGAGCACAAAAGCATGGAGTATCAAAGGTGGCTTGACGTCGTAACATCATCCATCTGCAGCAAATGAACAGAGAGGAAAAAAAAACAAGTGGCGTCCCTCCTACTGGGACAATGCTGTTTGAGTGACAGATCGTCTGCTGCCTCATACCGTACAGATAAATAAGGCACGATTATGCATCAAAGGATTGTTGGAAAGTCTGGTGTGGAAAACTTTCACGAGTCAGTGAAAAGAGACAAATTGAAAAAAATTGAAAAAAAAAATCTGCTCCTCACATTCTGTAAGTAAAAAAAGTAAGATGAAGTCAGATGAATCTACATTCTTTGATGATATGCAGCAAATCCATCATTAAATCCCACATGAATATTTGTCAAATAAAAACTAGTTTACTTCCTTGGACGTGCCTCCACTCGTCCTCTTTACTGGTAGCCTGCGCGTTAGCAACAAAGGCTAACTATGAACCAAAATTCAGCCACAAACCCACATGTTGTATGTTTCCCTCTATGGTACTGTAGTATAAAACACATCTTGAGAAATATCGCTCATGCTTAGGCCTGGGGGGGGATTTCCTCATATATCTTTATATCATCAGCCAGTAATAAAACTTTAATGGCCCTTGGAGGTCCTGTATATACATCTTGCTGACATGGAGCCTTCAGAAGTGTTTCTTTGTGTGATAATGAGAAAAAAAACTGGAGGATGTGGACTGAATGCTTAAAAAAAGAGAGAAAAAATCATGGCAGGGAGTTTCGAAGGATGGAGATTGATTACCTACGGCAGATGACAAACAGTCTGTTTATGTGTGCTATGTTGTGTTAGTCATTCACTTGCCAACATTGCTGTATGTGTCAGCTTCCCTCGTAGTACTTGCATCATTTAGTGCAGACAGAAAACAAGTCTCCCTGCTTCTCTCTGATCCAGATAATTGATGTATGTACATACATACATACATAGTGGGAAGGGAATTATGTTTTCATGTCTGTGTTTTTGTCAGCAACAAGATCCGCAGAACTCCAGTTGGGATTTCTGCCAGCGATGATTTGTATTTTGAAAGAGTGAGTGTATCATGTGCTGCAGTCAGCTGCTGCTTGGAGAATGAGAACCCAAACGAGCCAACAGTGTTTTATGTTGACTGACTCTGTTAACGGTGACATTGAGATTTGACAGATGATAATAATGAGAAAGAGAGCCCAGGACCGTCCACTCTCTAAACCGCTGAAATAAATCTGTGCTATATTAAATCAAATATGGGTTTTGCTAAATGCTACATACAACACTTCCTTACCAAATTGAAGTCCAGGTTCTTCTCCACCCAATCAGTAGCAGCGTCGAATTCATCGTACATCTCCATGATGTAGAGTGTATCCAGAGCGTCCACAATGGTCGCTCCTTTTATACGTCCTGTAAACAACAGAGATTTTAGTCCGGTTTTCTGTGAATTTTACCTTATTTTCCTTAAATGCTGACCGGTGCGAGAAACAAATGTCAATTTTGTTGAAATGTTCATTACTGTGATAAGCATTAATGACAAGAAGTGTTGGCTGCAGCCCCACTGAAACAGAAGTGAATAAACAGCAGTAATGGTCGGGTTGAATAAATCACTTTGTGTGACAGCTGGTGAGAGGCAGCGATTATCAGCAGTGATGAAACGTCAGGAATATTGCTCATCTCAAGCCTCACTGCATGTAGCACAAGTCATAAATTTACTGATGAAAACTAATCGAAAACCTTCTGTGCATGAGTCAGTGACTTCATTAAAGATCCCCCACACTACCTGTTTTAAACAAAATAAATTACTCTGCTTGGAAAAATATTTTCTGGAGAAAAACTTCCCTCTTTAACATTTACAACTACTCAAATCACAACTGCATCCATTCCACAAATTATGAACATGCAAATGTGCAAAGTTCCTTTCCAGTTCAACCACAGGCCAAACTCACACTAACTGAGCTGCAAACTGCTCCAAACACAAGCTCACACTGATATTTCACGTTTTCTGGGGCACATTCAGCAGCATTAATGTAGAAAAGCATTCTAGTGAGTACAACATATGTGTACTGTACTATACTGCGGTAGCTGAAATTAATACACTGGTACCATATTTTATTTATAACAATGGCATCAGTAATTCCCTAATCGGCTGGTACCCATTGTGACCTCATCGAATTTTACTTCTGAAACTGGATGTGACTCAACAGGAAGATGTTCTGACAACGCCATCTACAAGAAAAGCTGCTGAAGTCAGTACACAAACTGTCAGCAGCCACTTTAGAACTACTTCATGTTGAAATGTAAAATGAAGCAATAATATGACGTTCTTTGCTTCATCTTCATCAAAACCATCAAGAGAATAAATTGATTCACATTTGTTTCAGACTCACAGAATCTTTCCTTTTCAGTGACATATTTGCAGAGTGAGACTGCAGTATTTAATACTTTCAGCACTACAGCAAAAAGCTCTTAAAGAACGTTTTATTCCTGTTGCACCAGATCTGAACTCGGTTGTTTGACCCCAAGGAGGAGAAACAGAGGGAAGACATAGAAATAAAGAGAAAGGAACAAGACTATTAGTATCACACTGAAAACACGTCGACACACAGACGGAAGGCCAGGCAGGAAGGATAACACACTGAAATAATAAGCTGAGAAAAACAGGTCTGTCAATGTCGCTTCTGTAAAAATACAGTGGAGAGGAGTTGTGTTACTGTGAGAATCTGTCCATTTATGTTCCTCCTGAGGTGGTGGGAGGATTCCATCACACACATCACACACAGTGTTGAATCATCAGTTACTGCTGTCCATCAAATGTGCCTCTGTGTGTCAGGGAATTAGAACAGAACTGAGATGGCAACCTGGTCGCACTAGAACCTTCTCTGGAAACGAGTGATATCTGAACCTCACATATTTTTGGATGCCAGTATTTAAGTGCAGCTGTGTTCCAAGATGAATACCTATTTGACTTACAGTGCAAGCAGTGAGTTTTCAACACTGACAGAGGCATACAAGCTGTTTCCATTTACTTGTACATGTACTTGCAGTCTAGACTAATGCTAAAAAGATGCTAGGCTAGGCTTAGAGCCAATTCTCTGCTAAGTCACAGAAAGAACTCAAATGGTGCTATTGATTGTGTATTAGCAGTGCCTGTTTTAAGGCATGAGGAGGTGAGGTTCACACAAAGTTCTCGTATTGACACACGGGTCCTGATCACCTGCAAAAATTAATGACCTCTTTCTTGGGCCAACAGACATTGCTGATCAAAGTTTCATGACAATCTGATCAATAGTTTTTGCGCAAAATTGCTTCTGTACGGACAATGGATATCTGGTGTCGACAGAAGGTCTCTCCTCAAAGACGGAGGGGAACTGGACTGAAGAAGAAACTAACTGTACCTCTCATATCTGCAGCCAACCTCAGTGGTTCAATTTAACCTTTAAACTGCAGTATGAGGCTCATGTCTGCTAACGTTAACTGTCCAGACAGACAGACAGAAAACAAAGTCTTTGAGTCAGGTGACATGGGGGGTGATGTGGTGTCGAGCAGGATGAGGATCGTTTCTGTTGCTCTGCTCTGTCATGTGACACCACCAGTTGCTGTGTTTCCTGTGGATGCTTCCGGCGTAACAGCAGCTTCAAAAAGAAATGAAGTCAACCCCCAAATACAACAGCTTGTATTTATATTCATCAACATCACATTGGTGTTTTAACCATTATGCAGCTTGTCGGAGAATGACTACAGAAGCATATCGCAGTCTACTGGTACCACTTGCTGGGAGACTAATAGATGATTTTGTCAGTAGTATTACATACAGAATGAGCCGAAGCAGTGAAATGTTACTACATTGCACAAACCTCTGAGTCTGACATAACCTTCAAAGCCGAGCATGAATATTACAAGATTTTGTTATGAGACAGAGAGGGTAAAGATAAACTGGAGGGATGTCATGTCAAATACATTCTTGTAATATGTCCCTTTCTCATTGCTCATGCAGTTTTCTCTCTTCAGTACTTCCTTTGTCGTTCTGCCGCTCTATCTCCCCTGCTGATTTCTTATTCATCCACTCTCCCGTCTCGTTTTCATTCTTTAACAGAAAAAGAGCAAAGAAGATGGATGAATTGAGGAAGAAAGCTGCACATCTCCCCAGATTCATCCATCACCGACACAGATATGCGTCTTTATTCTTCACTGTACACACAAGAACTGCATCGCTGGATTGTCTGGAACACAATCACGTCTGCGTCACATGATCAGGTGGCAGAGAGGGAGCAATAATCTGTGATGGGGGTTATGCATGTGTGCTTAAGAGAGACTGGCACTGATGCAAACATTTTGAATATTGTGCATCAATAGAACGTGCAAAAATGTGTTTTCAATGATATAATGATTAGTGGGTTCTCTCCGGGTACTCCGGCTTCCTCCCACCTCCAAAAGCAAACTGAGGTTAATTGGTCACTCTATATTGTCCCAGAGTGTGAATGTTTGTCTGTCCTTCCTGTGACCTTGTGATGAGCTGGTGACTCGTCCAGGTTGTATCCTGACGTTCACACGGTTGTGCTGGGATTGGCTCCAGCACAACAGCGACCCGTAACCAGAGCAAGTGGGAGAAGACAAATTAATTCATGGATGTTTACTTTACTACCACTGACGCCAATCCCATGCTCACGCTCAGTACATTTTGAGACCAAAGTCAACTTCGGTCTTGGTACTGGCCACCCTGTAATCAGAGCAGCCTTAGCTGAAATCCTAATACATCAGTTTGGTGAGAATAAGGTCTCTGCTTTGTGAACAAGAGGCAAAACAACACCAAGTGTCCTGTGGATGAGATCAGTGTCAGCTGTGCCCTCCAGCTCCGGGTCACTCTGAGATCCTCGGACAGGCTTCCACATCTCCCTTTCACTGAGCTCTGTGCTGAACAATTCAACCAAGATATAGAGCTGTGGATTATGTCACAACACCACTCGCACTACAGAGGCAGACCAAGACTAGAGGTCACATTTCATCCTAGGTGCCCCCTACGAGCGTATCCCTTCCAAGGGGGTCGCCCTAAAACAAGGATTATTTACGGTGTGTGACTCCCTGATTACACTTTTACTGCTGCCTCCTATCAATTCATGCTGCTTTATTACATCTGGGACACTAAACAAACAAAGGCAGCCTAGTGCCATTTTTTAGTCGATACACAACTGCTTGCATAGAGTCGAACCATAAGAACGAAGAAAAAGACAATATCAACAGCATTATCATTAGAACGTAGTGATCCACCAATCACCATTCAAAAACAGATTAGAGAACCTTTCGAACCTACGAACCCTTCCTGTTTAGATACGATAGCTAGACAGACAGACAGACAGATTCAGAACAATGAAACTTGTACACTTGATGATTATCAACAAAGCAGTTACACACACAAGCTGTTTTGACTGTTTTTTGGATAAAAATGAACTCTTGTTCTCGTCATTTTGGGTGAGAGGTCACCTGGTGTTTCCTGTCATAAGATGCATATAACGCTGACTCGGTGGCTTCCATACAAAAATAGCAGCTTCGGCCTTACAAAGACAGGAGTCAAAGTGTCATTCTTATAATGAAAGTGAATGCTGTTGAAAATATATCCTCAGCACTAATATTCTCCACACTTGGAACTTATGTTCTATATTGTTCTGCTAACTCCCCATAACCCCCAAGGTCTAATCCTTAATCCTACAATTTGATCCACATCTACCACCCTGCTGGTGATCCCATTTAGCCTCGACGTTGAGTCCACACAGTCTTTTTTTTAAGGGGTCACAGAAGGGAGGTGAGGAAAAGTGATGGCTAAGCCTTTAGCTAATCGTGTTATCGTAGGCAGAAAGCATGAGCACGCCCCGACGCACACATACACATCTCCAGTGTGTTAACCTCTTGGCACTGGCTTCCAGATGCTCAAGCATCAACAGTTTTTGTCAAGGTTACACTGAAAGGCACGAAGACACTTTAAATGTGTTCTGACAGTGATACATAGGAGGAGTGAAGTAATAATCAAACACCAAAGACAGGCTGGCTGCAGATAAAAATATGTCCCTGGTTATTCAGCATTGTTTTGCTGCTTCTTATATTCAGGCATGAGAACTTTTAGGAAAAGTTGAAAAGTCTGTTTATTTAGGAATTCAGCACACAATACTGTTCACGGGGGGTTTGCAGCTACACTGTCTAGATGATTAGTTTAGGCAAATGTGTGCGTGCGCATAAGATCTCAGTAGAGGAGTGTGTACACCCGCACAGCAAGGTGTGTGTTCATGTGATGGGTAACCCCACTTAGGATGCTGCAGTGCTACCTCGTCTGTGTCCCGCCCACCTCTGCGCAAATACAATGCTCCTACCCTTACACGCGTATGTGCGCGCATATGCACACATGCACGAAAAACCTGAGGGAAGGCCACAGCAGACATACCCCATCCATTTCATTTATAAAGACTGAATATCTGATTCAGACATACACAATGCTGTGTGGGAGCAGAGGCTGCCGCCATGGATTCAATGTCAAATTATATAACTAAGTAAATGACTTGTCTACGGAAAGAAAGATACAGACACACTGAGTCTTTTTGAGAGGTGGACGCTTGCAACATTTTTATCCCTGCTTGTTACAGTGCAGTCCGCCAAGGCTGAAAGGGCATGAAGAAAAGAATCACATTTGGCACAATGACTGTGACCGGGGAGCTTTCTGCTTTGATGGCTGCAGTGTTCGCAGGCAGGCCAGGTCATGAGTTCTGGTCAGACAACACAATATGAATGGTTGTCTGCTTCATCTACTTCAAATACTTTTCTCTACTTACATGTCTGCTCCCACCATGACCCACATAGTCCTCCAGCTAGGATGGATGCCAGCAAAAGACTGGAGCGAATAGAGACTATGATACAATTCTGTTGGGTTGTTGGAAACATTGAAACTACTAGTCTTGAGCAAGAACACCTGCCTCAACCAGTTAACCCTTATGTTTAATGAAAAGGAGTTATCACCGTACTTCCTTTCTTGCATCTTGCAGTCTTTCAATCACGTATACAACTTTTGCTGCTGTGGTTGAAGCAGAATTAAAAATATTTTTCTCAAAAAACATTGTATTCTACTTGTTTTATCTAATGTCGCCAGAAGCCACGTTTTCACTGACAGAACTCTATAAAACACTGATGTGTGCCTCAGCACCACTGGGAAGCGATGATTGACTCTGTAATAAACAGTGAAATAAAGTCAGCTGTGAGTAAGGATGTGAGCTCACAAATAGTTCAAGGTGCTGAAATGGTGTTTGAAATGCTGCTGTACAAATTTGTCCTGGCAACTGAGACCACATCCCCCTTGGTTCCTCAACATGGGCTTTTCTATACATATCATGTATATCATGTGCATTAGAGCCTTTGGAGTCTAAGTGCAAAATGTCATTCAAACGTTTCATACTACAAGCATGATCCCCAAAAGACTTTAGGGTAATAAAGAGCTTCTACTGTGATGACTGGGGCACTGACTGGGGATCTTTACGTGAGCAAAATGTGAAAGTCACATGTGAAGGTAAAGGAAGAGGCTTTCTACTGTCACTTAAGGGCAGTGATATGAGGAATGAAGTAGCGCTCCAGAGGACAAGTCGGTGTCAAGAGCTGCCACCACAGACTAAAAAACAACGCAAAGGAACCAACCCAGCATCAGCAGCAGAAGATTGACATTCATCCAATGGACTTTTTGCGGCCTGAAGGACGGACTGAGCAGATAATCTCTGCAAAGACAGTGTCCCAGGAGGCCCTTCACTTCTTCAGACAGCCTGTGGCTTTGGAGCCAACACTCCACTCAAAGGCAAATATGTCCAGAAAAGTGATGTTTTTATAAGCATTATATATATATTGGGATTGGCTCATTCTAAAAGTAATGGACCAGCCAACCACATTTGTGCAGATTAAAATTCCCGTACTGCTTGGACTACCATGAAAGTAAGTACACACATGCAGCTTCCTCACAGGGCAGTCTGTGGTAACCCCGACTTTTCAAACACGATAAATTCCTTCCATGCACAATTTGTAAAGGATTACATTTCCTTGTCTGTCATCTGGTGTCTGCTGTCTTAATTACTGATGAGTGGCAGAAACAAAGAGTTCTTCTGATGTGTTCTAAAGCTGCAATAGGTGAGACCAACGGGATAGATGGTGTTTCCATCCAGAAACGATGTCATGGCCCAGTCCAAGTCCAAGTCCAACAGGACAAATGGCCTAAAAAGTCTTTTCCTCATTCCGTGCAGCAGGAGACATCAGTAGTGACCTTTAATGTACTCTGGCCCAGTCAAGTGTGTTTATTTCAGACAGAAGACAGACACACTCACATCCAAAGGGGACTTTTTTGGTCGGGTGAACATATGAATGCCATCCTACTCGGGCAGAACGTGAGGCGAGCTGAGGCGATGAGTAAGGCAATAAGTGTCCATCGACACTGTCTGTTACACACAGAGACGTTTTTTGCATTTGCATCGTTTACAAACCAACCACTCACCACTTGTACGTTATGAAAAAGCACTACAAAAAGCCAGTATGTGGTTCTGATGGGACTAGAAACCAGACCCGGCCTGGAAATATATCCTACACAACCTTCCCGCAGTAGGATCGTATCTATTTGAATACAATGCAGCCCAATAGCAATGGGAACACAAAGGTACCTGTTCTTGTGAATATGTCCACAGCTGCTGTATGCAGATTATTCCTGGCTGAGCTGGATTGACGATGGAGGGAGGAGGGGAAATGACAGGAGAGATGGATGCTATTGTTGCCTGTGTTTGTATTTCATTTTGGGAAACACAGTGAATGGGGCATTATTTCAGGAGACAAGAGGCTCCTTTATGTATTAAAACATGAATGGTGTTCTTCCTTTGAATAACATTTTGACAAGAGTGTATTCTTTAAAATCTATAACTGTCACATGTTATTTGAAATCTATCTGCGAAAAAAGGACATCCTTAGAAAAAAGCATAGGTTGCTTTTTGATAATTGAAAAAAATAAAGCTTCTCAGGCTACATATGTTTCTCTAAGAGTAAGAACAAAACAATTCTATATTCTATATATTTATGTAACTTTTTCAATCTACAATACATTGTATTAAACCCTCCCTCCCCAAGCTGGAGCGGGAAGCAGCAAGATGAAGGTTCACTTCTTGACTCTCAATCAACCTTAGAGCGCATGTATCACTCCACTTCTAATTGACCCCTATCATGGCTGCCTGGATCAAATTAAAGTAATGTTTGCCTGCAGAGACTTCTGGGTTTGCACCAGCTACTTGAACTCAATCACACTGACGTATGCTCCATCTCAGCGTCTGGCGTTGTCATCCCTTCTCCACGGTTAACACTCAGCCCAGACTGCTTTCGTTTGTGGTTCGAAGCAGAGAAAAGGGAAGAACCCTGTCTCCCACAACTCCTTTTCTTATACCTCTTAAACCCTGACAACTCGCACATGCCACTGGCCTCCTCACACTTTGTCTCCCATCGTTGTGAAACTGGTTCCTCTATAGAAACTTGGTTAAGAAAAAAGCATGATGCACCACATCTGCATTCTCCTGCCATTCAGTGACTTTGTTCCACATGAATATGAGATAAGTTGGGTAAGGTAAAGTTTATTTATATAGCACCTATAAAAGATTTCAAATAATATAAACTAGAGAAAACATGTTACATATACAATAAAACAGCAATACACCAATAACAAAAATGACAACAAACAACGAACCATGTACCATCTAACTAATAAAATGCCTGTCTAAAAAAGCTTTTTATTAAATAACAAGACAGTGGTAGCAGCTCTCAACACAGAAGGCAAGTGAGGGTCATCCCGGACTATTTTTATAAGAAGAATCAAATAGCATGTGTTTGGTAAAAATAAATAAATAATAAGCAAGGATAAAATGCAAGGCGATTATGTAGGAGGAATAAGGCCCAAAAAAGAGAAAAAGGACAGCTAGAAGTTTCAGCCTTCTGTTGTCCATTTTACATCACAAAAGACCACTCAAAGTGAAAGAGCAGTTTCATTTGTTAACTGCAGTAGAATCAATAATTCATGGCTAATAATTAATCCAGATGTGCTCACACATCACTCACTGCACAGGAGCAAGGAAGGACTGTTGGAAAAGCCTCAGCCGTCTCATTCACTTATGGAGGGGAACCTATTTATTCTTCTGGAGCACGGACACAAGGGACGGATGGAGACAGGAAAAGACTAACACAGGCTAATCTCACAATTAGTATTCACACGGCTGCTCTCCTCTCTCGTTCTACACTGACTGATGATAAATTCAGGTAATGAAACAGTGGCTGGAATTTACACAAAGCTGATTGAATTTCCTCATTACACATATGAAGGCAGTCATTAAAGATGAGCCTGTAAATCTTCCACACTATAGAACAGATTAAGACCTCGTGGGAGGTTTGGCGTTGGTCCTGTGAGGGTTCCAGTCTGGACACATATGAATAATATCATTTTAGACTGAAAACAAGTGGCTGTTGATGCAAGGTAAAACAATTTCATTCTCGAATGGCTGGACACAGATTTATTTCAATCTCATCCATGTATTTTCCAAAAAAGTCTAGAATACATTGTCCATTTGAGTTACAATCAGAGATGGTATTATTTTGATTGCTGATAACCTTGAGCGGGTCATAATTGTTTTAAAAGAAAGTGTAATCACAGAGTAATTAACCTACCAAACCAAATCTTCAATCCAACTCACACTGCAGTATTTACAGTTTTCTTAACATATTTCCTTTTCTGTGTGGATGCTTGTGGATGCTTTCTGGTTCCTGTGTCACTACCCTCAGTGATGCAGATTTGCGTCGACACTAACAAACTGGAAGATGCGCGAGTACGGGCAGTGAAGGCACAGTTACGTCTGCCTTTCCTATGCCTCATCCTATCAAAGATTCCTTACTTAAGTGCATGTATGAACACAAACTCACAACAAATAAATCACGTGTCCTGGTCAAAGTAATGACACTGTTCCCATAAAAAGATGTGTGGCTGTGTGAGATGTGTATTTATGTCTGTATGTGACTCATTAAAAAAAGTAATTAACAAGGACACAGCAACAACAACTGGAAGTGGCACAAATAACATAAATATATGATAACATGGACATTTTGGCATCGAGGCTTCCATATAGATGCCTTGAGTTGCCTTGAACTGACGGGCAATCTAACTGCTAATCTAAAGGCCAAGGCTGCTGGTGGCAGGGCTAACAGATCAATCCTGTGTGTGTGTGTGTGTGTGTGTGTGTGTGTGTGTGTGTGTGTGTGTGTGTGTGTGTGTGTGTGTGTGTGTGTGTGTGTGTGTGTGTGTGTGTGCTCACCAGCTGCTG